>JAJOZX010002030.1:495000-572500 GCA_023014485.1 Bathynomus jamesi
ATTTTTACCACGGGCTTCTGCTAGTAATGTCTTTTTTTTGTTATTTTTTCCACTTTCAACTCTATTTTCTTGATACTATTTTTCATTTCTCGAAACTAAAATGTAATAAACATTAAAAAAAAAGATAAAAAAGCTGTTTTTTTTGTGTTTTTTCCGCCGGCCGTCAAGACAAAAAGACCCAATTCAGTAAATAAAAGAAAACTATAGAATTATATTCGAAAATCAATTATTTACTTTATTAATAATCACAAAGTCTGGTAGTTCACGGCAAATAGGCATTCTTGTGTTAAGTCATGAACAGGGAGGAGTTCTTGTTTTTCCCAATTCCGCATTGTAAATATTTGAAAGCAGGGCCGTAGCCTGAGGTGTCTGGTTGCAGGGTCGAATCCAAAGGGGGGGGGAGGTTTACTGGGTGTCTGTAACCGCCCCTAATTGTCCCAGAAAAAAAATTATTTATATATACTGTATATCTGATTTCTACACTGTAAACCCTGCGACCAGGTTGGGGCCTTTGATTATGTCATTAAAACAGTACAATAGCTTCAGCATCATGAATTGGCATCTGTTTATTGCATCTAATTTTACACTTCATGGTCATGTAATGTCATATCAGTTTTATAGTAACAGAAAAGGCTCCTCCTGTTCTTAGTTTAATACAGAATGAGTAGTAGTCAGGAGTCAGTCATCCAACACGTTGACCATGGTCATTCGTCTTAGGTGGCGTCTCGCAAACATGGTGATAATGGTCTCCACATCAATGGCGATGTCACGGTGGATGTGCATTAGAGCCAACCCAGTTAGTCGTTCCGTGGCCATGCTGCAGCGAAGATAAGTCTTCAGGCGCTTCAGTACACTCTGCAGTGCAGCTGGTGACTGGTAGGCTGCAAAGGATGCGGAGCAGCATCTTGATGTTGGAGTACATGGCAGTATGGGGTAAGGTGTCTGTGATGTATAGCTAAGCTGACCAGACGTCCCGATTTGGAGCTATACAGTATGCCCCCCTTTCACCTAAAAACTTTAGGAGACGCGGAAATGTCCTGAATTGGGAGATGATGAACTTAAATGTCCCACTTCATCAAAATTACTACCTGTAACCAATACGACTTTAAGGAACTTTTGCTGCTGTAAAGCAAATAAATGTGAAAAGTACGATAATTAAAAGGTAAACAGGTTATTTTGTGCATTCAGTAAATATAATTTTATGTTACAACCTATTTTATACCACTTGGCTATTGGATGTAAGCGAGCGCAATATTTTCTATTCATTATTCAAGAAAATCTGGTCACCTTACCTTTGCCCACAAACATTCTTAAAAAAGACGTATTATTGTATATAACATTAACCTCTAATTGAAATACTATTAGTCAAATGTAACGCGTTACAAAGCCGTATTATCGTATATAACATTAACCTCTGCTTGAAATATTATTAGTCAAATGTAACGCGTTACATGTAACGAGTAACGGTAACGCCGAGAGCTAGTTTCGAACGTAACGATGTAACGGTAACGCGTGTCCATTTTATTAATGTAACGAGTAACGGTATCGCAGCAGATTTAAATGAAACGATGCCTATCAGTATATATATATATATATATATATATATATATATTATATATATATATATATATATATATACCTTATGAACCTTATGTTGTTTCGTGCGTTGGTCTCTCTTCACACGGAGGTCAGGTCAAGCTGGTGGCCCCGCCTCTATATATATATAGATGATTTGTTTTCTAGGTATTCTGAGAAGTAGATAAAAAAAAGTGTAATTAAACTTAAAAGATAAAAGAATAACACAATTATAATTTTTGCTACACACGGACGGACTCTTTTACTTTTCTCATCATGAAGAGAGAATGTCTTTGGTTAGAAATAAACGGAACTTGGCTGCATCGAACTGTTCTGTTTATTTTTGTCCTCAGAAACCTGTAAATAAAGCATTTGTGTATGTTTTTTGTGTCTATGAATAACTTTTGCAAGATAAAAATAATCTTATCCTTGACTGCAAATACGTTTTCTTGTAACTAAGCCTACGCTATTTTAGATACAAAGAATTAAAGGAATGCACGTAGTATTCCCCTATATGTATATCTGCGTATAAAACCTTGGTTTTTTGCTTCCGCACGAATTGTTCATTCTGACGAAGATCAAACTTGTTACTCCACCTTGGACCTCCGGTTTAATGTGTAATCTAAGCCACAATCCACCACGGGTAGTCAGAAATTAAGAAGTTCTTGCCCGGACTCGATCTCACGACCTCCCGCTCAGCGGCAGTCCAGCATCTTAACTCCTAGCGTCACCAAAGGGTACCCATTTATCTACCAAACTATTCTGAAAGAATGAACAGCTGGGTAAGCTGCGCGCGCCTGCTTTCATCGGGAATCGAACCCGGGGCCTGTGGATTCGTAGTCAGCGATACTAACCATTGCATCCCTTTCTTTCTACTCGAAAAATAATTCCTACTTTGTTGTAGGATTTTTTGTTCAATTTAGGTTAGGTTAGGTTAACCAAACTAAACCTAAAACAAAAAAATTGAGTGTGTAAAAACGTTAGTAAGTATGAAGTATAAATAATTTGATCTCGAATTTTTAATAAAATCCTGACGCGAGTGAAATTCGAAAATATAATAATTGTATACAGTAGTAAATAAACGTATTCTCTAAACTTTTCAGTGTACTCCCTACTCTACCTTAACGCAAGGGTAAGTG
Organism: Bathynomus jamesi; assembly: GCA_023014485.1. Lineage (NCBI taxonomy): Eukaryota > Metazoa > Arthropoda > Malacostraca > Isopoda > Cirolanidae > Bathynomus > Bathynomus jamesi. Next base: position 497,715 of record JAJOZX010002030.1, read on the forward strand.
ATTAAAAATTTGAAAAAATAAAAGACATTACCTCTAATGTAATTTCAATGACCACCTACGAAAATGTAGGAGAAATTTGTCCATTTAGAAATATATATATATATATATATATATATGAAAATTATTTCACGAAAGTAACACGTGAAAAATATTTATGATGAATAAAACCACGAAGGAAAGGAAACACAAAACGGTGCTCAAGCGCTTTCGTCTAATGATATCCTCAGGAACACTGAAATACATAAAAGGTTACGGCCTATATATAGGTTACAGAAAGAGAGAAAAAAAATAAATAAATAACATACATACACACAAACATATATACATATATATACTGTATATACATACATATCTACACACATACACATAATATATATATATATACACACATTCAACTGCAAAGAACACGCAGTATAAATAACGTAAAGAACGACGCTTGTATAGGAGATATTCCGCGCAAGACGAGAGAGAGAGAACGAAACAAATGAAAAATAAGGTAACCACCTGGGAATCGAACCCGGGATCTTGCGCGGAATATCTCCTACACAAGCGTCGTTCTTTACGTTATTTATACTGCGTGTTCTTTGCAGTTGAATGTATATAATGTTACGGCATGCGGGAGGTGCCCCCTTGGGGCATTGGTTTCTGCGAGTATGTAGAAGAATTACGGCATTTGGAAGAGTGAGGTCCATGGTGTAATGGTATCGCGTCTGACCGGCAATCGGAAGATCCCGGGTTCGATTCCCAGGTGGTTACCTCATTTTTTCATTTGTTTCGTTCTCTCTCTCTCGTCTTGCGCGGAATATCTCCTATACAAGCGTCGTTCTTTACGTTATTTATACTGCGTGTTCTTTGCAGTTGAATGTATATAATGTTACGGCATGCGGGAGGTGCCCCCTTGGGGCATTGGTTTCTGCGAGTATGTAGAAGAATTACGGCATTTGGAAGAGTGAGGTCCATGGTGTAATGGTATCGCGTCTGACCGGCAATCGGAAGATCCCGGGTTCGATTCCCAGGTGGTTACCTCATTTTTTCATTTGTTTCGTTCTCTCTCTCTCGTCTTGCGCGGAATATCTCCTATACAAGCGTCGTTCTTTACGTTATTTATACTGCGTGTTCTTTGCAGTTGAATGTATATAATGTTACGGCATGCGGGAGGTGCCCCCTTGGGGCATTGGTTTCTGCGAGTATGTAGAAGAATTACGGCATTTGGAAGAGTGAGGTCCATGGTGTAATGGTATCGCGTCTGACCGGCAATCGGAAGATCCCGGGTTCGATTCCCAGGTGGTTACCTCATTTTTTCATTTGTTTCGTTCTCTCTCTCTCGTCTTGCGCGGAATATCTCCTATACAAGCGTCGTTCTTTACGTTATTTATACTGCGTGTTCTTTGCAGTTGAATGTATATAATGTTACGGCATGCGGGAGGTGCCCCCTTGGGGCATTGGTTTCTGCGAGTATGTAGAAGAATTACGGCATTTGGAAGAGTGAGGTCCATGGTGTAATGGTATCGCGTCTGACCGGCAATCGGAAGATCCCGGGTTCGATTCCCAGGTGGTTACCTCATTTTTTCATTTGTTTCGTTCTCTCTCTCTCGTCTTGCGCGGAATATCTCCTATACAAGCGTCGTTCTTTACGTTATTTATACTGCGTGTTCTTTGCAGTTGAATGTATATAATGTTACGGCATGCGGGAGGTGCCCCCTTGGGGCATTGGTTTCTGCGAGTATGTAGAAGAATTACGGCATTTGGAAGAGTGAGGTCCATGGTGTAATTGTATCGCGTCTGACCGGCAATCGGAAGATCCCGGGTTCGATTCCCAGGTGGTTACCTCATTTTTTCATTTGTTTCGTTCTCTCTCTCTCGTCTTGCGCGGAATATCTCCTATACAAGCGTCGTTCTTTACGTTATTTATACTGCGTGTTCTTTGCAGTTGAATGTATATAATGTTACGGCATGCGGGAGGTGCCCCCTTGGGGCATTGGTTTCTGCGAGTATGTAGAAGAATTACGGCATTTGGAAGAGTGAGGTCCATGGTGTAATGATATCGCGTCTGACCGGCAATCGGAAGATCCCGGGTTCGATTCCCAGGTGGTTACCTCATTTTTTCATTTGTTTCGTTCTCTCTCTCTCGTCTTGCGCGGAATATCTCCTATACAAGCGTCGTTCTTTACGTTATTTATACTGCGTGTTCTTTGCAGTTGAATGTATATAATGTTACGGCATGCGGGAGGTGCCCCCTTGGGGCATTGGTTTCTGCGAGTATGTAGAAGAATTACGGCATTTGGAAGAGTGAGGTCCATGGTGTAATGGTATCGCGTCTGACGGCAATCGGAAGATCCCGGGTTCGATTCCCAGGTGGTTACCTCATTTTTTCATTTGTTTCGTTCTCTCTCTCTCTCGTCTTGCGCGGAATATCTCCTATACAAGCGTCGTTCTTTACGTTATTTATACTGCGTGTTCTTTGCAGTTGAATGTATATAATGTTACGGCATGCGGGAGGTGCCCCCTTGGGGCATTGGTTTCTGCGAGTATGTAGAAGAATTACGGCATTTGGAAGAGTGAGGTCCATGGTGTAATGGTATCGCGTCTGACCGGCAATCGGAAGATCCCGGGTTCGATTCCCAGGTGGTTACCTCATTTTTTCATTTGTTTCGTTCTCTCTCTCTCGTCTTGCGCGGAATATCTCCTATACAAGCGTCGTTCTTTACGTTAGTTATACTGCGTGTTCTTTGCAGTTGAATGTATATAATGTTACGGCATGCGGGAGGTGCCCCCTTGGGGCATTGGTTTCTGCGAGTATGTAGAAGAATTACGGCATTTGGAAGAGTGAGGTCCATGGTGTAATGGTATCGCGTCTGACCGGCAATCGGAAGATCCCGGGTTCGATCCCCAGTTGGTTACCTCATTTTTTCATTTGTTTCGTTCTCTCTCTCTCGTCTTGCGCGGAATATCTCCTATACAAGCGTCGTTCTTTACGTTATTTATACTGCGTGTTCTTTGCAGTTGAATGTATATAATGTTACGGCATGCGGGAGGTGCCCCCTTGGGGCATTGGTTTCTGCGAGTATGTAGAAGAATTACGGCATTTGGAAGAATGAGGTCCATGGTGTAATGGTATCGCGTCTGACCGGCAATCGGAAGATCCCGGGTTCGATTCCCAGGTGGTTACCTCATTTTTTCATTTGTTTCGTTCTCTCTCTCTCGTCTTGCGCGGAATATCTCCTATACAAGCGTCGTTCTTTACGTTATTTATACTGCGTGTTCTTTGCAGTTGAATGTATATAATGTTACGGCATGCGGGAGGTGCCCCCTTGGGGCATTGGTTTCTGCGAGTATGTAGAAGAATTACGGCATTTGGAAGAGTGAGGTCCATGGTGTAATGGTATCGCGTCTGACCGGCAATCGGAAGATCCCGGGTTCGATTCCCAGGTGGTTACCTCATTTTTTCATTTGTTTCGTTCTCTCTCTCTCGTCTTGCGCGGAATATCTCCTATACAAGCGTCGTTCTTTACGATATATATATATATATATATATATATAATATATATGCAATAAACGGAGAAGTAAAAATAAAACTTAAAAATTAAGGATTAGAGGATTAACAAAGAGGCATATCGATTTTTAGCACAAGATCAAATGAGTTATAAAAATAATACAAATTTATATTGGACATACGCCCGGGTTTAACACTTTGCCTTTTTAGAGTCAAGTTTCGATATATATAAAAATAAATTGAAGATTAAAAGTTAATAAAGTAGCTTACAAGTTTACCAAAGATTAAGTGTCCTACCCTTTTTATCTAGGTTTGTTTTGAAGGAATTCAAAACAACAGGATCGAGTTGAAAAAGACCTTTGCTTATGTTGAAGTTATTTGAAAGTTGAATAATGGCAGACTCAAGAATATTTCTATTGACAATGTTGCTCGAATGAAATAAAACTGAAGCATTATTCCAATCAATACAGTGGGATAACTCTGACAAATGGACAAAAAGAGCACTCGACAACTGTCCTGTTCTGACGGAATATTGATGCTGTTTTATACGTGTGTGCAAATCCTTTCCCGTCTGACCTATGTAAAAGGAATCACATTGTTTACACCCAATTTTATAGATAATGCCTGAATTATTGGTAGGGCTATTTTTTACTATGATATTTTTCACAATATTGTTATATGAAAATACTACATTAATATCCAAAAGTTTAAGTACATTAGCAATGCCTAAAAAGCCCGGGAAAAATGGAAGTACTAAAATATTTGTTGACAAAGTACGAGTGTTATTATTGACACGTGTTTCCTTTCCTTCGTGGTTTTATTCATCATATATATATATAATATATAATATATATATATACACACACACACACAACAACTCAGAATGGTCCCCTGAGAAACTTATATGTTAAACACAGACCGTGCATGGAACAAGGAACTCTTCAGGGAAATTACATCCACTACAGTTCGAATAAGTAATGATAAATGACAAAATTAATACTATAGTTTTTTCGCTTTCATGATGGAAAGCCCAACGTGGGCAGCGAGTTACTCGCGAGTAACCCGGTGCCCACGTTGGGCTTTCCATCATGAAAAAGAAAAAAACTATTGTATTTGTTATTTATCATTACTTATTCGAACTATAGTGGATGTAATTTCCCAGAAGAGTTCCTTGTTCCATGCACGTTCTGTGTTTAACAAATATATATATATATATATATATACAGGGTGTCACAGAATTAACTATCTATTTCAATGAAATCGGACAAATTTTTTAAAAACACTTTTATTTATGTTTACCATGTTTAATATGTGTTAAAAATGTATAAATTTCTAAATTTTTTTCATAATTTTATTTTCATAATTTTTTCATAGTTTTTCATAGTTTTATTTTCATTCTCTTTCAGAACCCTATTAATAATGAATACACAAGATCGCATCTTTGTTGTAACATCCCGTATCAAAGGAATGCAATGTAATGAAATCAGAGAAAAATTTACAAGAAGATTCCACAGAACCGGTCCTACAGACAAAGCGATTCGTAAACTTGTGAACAAATTTAAAAGAACTGGATCCGTACACGACGAGGTGGGAAGAGGACGCCCAAGGACAGCACGTAATAGTACCGAACAGGTACGACAATTGTTTGAGGATGAACCAACAACTTCGGTTAGGGAGGCCGGTCGAAGACTCAACATATCCAAGACAACAGTTCATAGAATCTTGCGTTCGACACTGATGAAAAAGGCTTATCACATTCAAGTACTGCATGCCCTAAATGAAGAGGATTATCCAAATCGAGCAGCAAGGTGTGCAGAAATCGTGGATCAAATCGAAAATGAAAGTTTATTGGATAACATCTTATTCAGTGATGAGGCGACTTTCCACACGTGTGGTAAAGTCAATCGACACAACTGTCGTATCTGGTCCAATGAAAGACCGTCTGAAGTCATAGAATGGCAAAGAGACTCTCCAAAAGTTAACGTGTGGCTTGGAATGACCAAATCCAAAATTTATGGCCCATTCTTCTTTGCAGAAGCAACTGTAACAGGTACCGTCTACCTTGATATGCTTCAGCAGTTTCTCGAACCACAGCTTCTTGATGATGGCATTCTTGATAATGTTGTGTTTCAACAAGATGGAGCACCATGTCATTATGCTCTAATTGTTCGAGAATACCTCAACAGACGCCTTCCGAATCGGTGGATTGGACGTGGAGGACCTCGACCTTGGCCTCCGCGTTCTCCGGATTTGACACCCTGGATTTCTTTGCATGGGGTTTCATAAAAACAAAGGTTTATCGCCAAAAGATCAATAGTTTAGCTGAACTTAAAGAACGCATCCAGTTGGCAGTGCGGGAGATAACACCTGAAATGCTTCAAAATGTGTTTCGCAGCGCTGAGGATAGATTTGAAATTTGCAGAGATACAGACGGTGCATATGTTGAAACTTCTCAATAAAGTTTTGACTTATGATTTATAAATCTATTTGTTTTTGTATCATAATTTAGTAATAAACACAAAATTATGTCAGTTTTTATTAAATTTGTCCGATTTCATTGAAATAGATAGTTAATTCTGGGACACCCTGTATAATAATAATAATAATAATAATAAAAGGACGTGTGTGTGTGTGTGTGTGTGTGTGTGTGTGTGTTCCAGTCATAACTCCAAAATCGAAGCAGTTATAAACATGAAACTTCACACACATATTGATTAGGTCCCGAGGTTGTGCACCTGGGTGTTAATAAATTAAATAATTAATTTAAAAAAGTTAAATGACATCAAGATCATTACGTCTTAGGTATATATATATATATATATATATATATATCGAAACCTATGGTAAAATTATTGAATACCCGGTTAGGTTCACTGAATGCCAGGTTAGGTCATCTGTACGCCCTTGATGATTGGTTAGGTTAAGTCGTGATATTTTCGTTAGCTTTAACGAAAATATCACGACTTAACGTAACCAATCGTCAAGGGCGTACAATTAACCTAACCGGGCATTCAATTAACCTAACCGGGCATTCAATTAATCTAATCGGGCATTCAATTAATCTAATCGGGAATTTAATTAACCTAATCGGCATTCAGTTGACCTAACCGGGCATTCAATTAACAAGAGAAATAGGACGGCAGAAACGCAACTTTACTTCACCTAACCTATCCCATGCAATTTTTTTTCGTTTATGTTCATTAGGAAATCATGTATTTTTAGAAAATACTTATCTAGTCGATTAATAAGGCAGACAAGTGTGTGAGCGTGTTTTTGTAACTGAATGTCTGTGATGTGTATGTGTCTGCCTCCCATCTGGAGGTCTCCAGGTTGGGTCCCGTCTGATGGTCGATACTTTTCCCACTCGCTCCTGTCTCTGGCCAGATCCACTCGCTCTCGCCAGCTTAACTCGCTGCTCTCTCTCTCCACCGTCTTCAACCATGCTGTTCTAGGTCGTCCTCTTGGTCGTGTTCCGTGAGTTCTTGCATACAATAATAGTCTTCTTGGCAGCCTTCCTCCCTCCATACGTTCGACATGACCAAACCATCTTCTTTGTGTGTCATTGGTTCTCTCGACTATGGTGACATTCATATCTGTTATGTTTCTGACGTGTTCATTTGTTAATCTGTCATACCATCTTATGTTACTGATTCGTCTCAAACAGTACATTTCGAACGCAAGCAGCTTTTTCTTCTCTTTCCGTTTTAATACCCAACTCTCTGCCCTATAAACTGCTGTTGGTAATACTATTGCTTTGTATAGTCTCACTTTCAAACTTTGAGATATCTTTCTGTCTTTCCATATCTTCGAGAGTCTATTCATTGCTACATGTCCAAGCTTCAATCTTTTTTGCACTGTACGATATGTGTCTCTATCTTGTGTAAACCAAACTCCCAGGTATTTGAACTCTTCAACCTGTTCTATTCTTCCTGTTGTTAAATTCACCTCGACATCTTCTCTTGTTCGTCCGAATTTTATCACTTTTGTTTTATTTACATTTATTTTAGATTGTACTTTATACACTCTACTTCCAATAGACTAGTCATTCGTTGTAGTTCATCTACGGATTCGGCCATCAGCACAATGTCGTCTGCGTACCGGAGATTATATATATATATATATATATATATATATATATATATATATATATATATATTATATATATATATATATATATATATATATAATATATATATATATATATATATATATATATAGCGTTCAACGTCCACCCTGGCAACGCCGGGTCGCTCCGCTAGCATATATATATATATATATAATATATATATATAGGGTGTTTTACAACACGTCTGCCATACTTTGGGGGGGTGATATTGAGTAAAAAACTTAATACAACATAGGTGCTATTTCCAACTGTTGCGGAGCTACGGACTTTTTAAGGTGTGCAAACAACAAATCCCGACTTGTGTGTAATTCGATAAGTGGCAGCACTGGTAGTAATTTCGGTTAACAAAGTTACCACTACTAATCTTCAGTTTTTTTCTTTCAGTTGGTTCTGATCTGTGGTACGAGACTGTGTTGCGCTAAAGTGAACAATCAATATGAATCAACAATTCACACCCGCTGAATACGCTGATACCCATTTCATTTACGGATTCTGTGATGGCAACAGCAGAGCGGCAGTTGAGAAATATCGAAGATGTTTTTTGAGCCGTCAAATACCGGACAGGCAAGTGTTTAGCGACACACACCACAGATTTAGGGAAACAAGGACAATTGTTCCACGTAACCAAGAACATGTAGCACGAGGGCCCGTTGCTGTGGAGGAGCGCATGCTGGACCGAGTACAACGTAGCCCAACTACAAGTGTTCGAAGGATTTCTTGACGAATTGGTGAATCCGTATCGCGTGTATGGCGAACCATAGCTGATAAGGGTTTGTATCCCTATCATTTGCAACTTGTGCAAACTCTTCAACCGGATGATTACGATAAACGTGTTTAATTTTGCCAGTGGATGGTTATGCATCGCCAAATTTTTAATCGCATACTGTTTAGTGATGAAGCACAATTCATTCGGGATGGAATTAACAATAGACGAAATTCCCACTTGTGGTCCGCCGATAATCCCCACAGTATCGTTGAAGGAAACGTTCAACATCGATTCTCGGTGAATGTTTGGTGCGGTGTAATTGGAGATCAGCTGATTGGACCGTTCGTTTTGGAACAACGATTAACTGCTGATATTTATCTGAACTTCCTGACGAACGAATTGCGGCTTTTGATGGAGGACGTGCCCTTGGAGACAAGGCGCAGGATGTTGTTTCAGAATGATGGGGCGCCACCATATTTTGGTCGTCATGTTACGGATTACTTGAATCAGCGGTACGGGAATCGTTGGATTGGTCCTGCTGGTCCAATATCGTGGCCCTCGAGATCTCCGGACCTAACCCCGTTAGATTTCTTTTTATGGAGCCTTATGAAAGAGATGGTCTACAAGATCAAAGTACAGTACAAACGAGAGAAGAACTCTTGCGTTGGGATTATGGATGCCGCTGCTTACATACGAGAACATCCCGAAATGATTCAATGGGTAGTGGACTCTTGTTTGGAAAGAGGAAGGCTGTGCATTGAAAACCGAGGCGGACATTTTGAACATTTATAAGATGTATCTCATAAAATGTAACAATAAAGACATCAGATTAATACCCTCGTTTATTTTTTTCAGTGCACCTCAAAACGTCCGTAGCTCCGCAACGGTTGGAAATAGCACCGATGGTGTATTAACTTTTTTACTCGATATCACCCCCGAAAGTATGGCAGACCGGCCGTATAATCTTTGCTACAATAAATAATAAAGGTACACTTGTGGAAAGTAATTCGCTAAACTTTTGAAATACTCCAACGTTACTAACTAATTACTAATTTTATGGGGATTTTTTTTTTTTAAGTTTAAGTTTTTCGCCAAATTTATTTCCAAAGTTGTGTCTATATTTGGGGCTTACGGCTAGTCCCAGTTTGAAAAAAAACCATATAATAATAATAATAATAATAATAATAATAATAATAATAATAATAATAATAAAATAATAATAATAATAAAACGCCAAGAAAATACTCGACACCAAATTAAAGAAAATATTCGCTGACTTCAGTACCTTCATTACATGGAGATCCAAGGCAAACAGGCATTATTCTAGCAGTAGTAGAAAACTGGATAAAAAAGCATGCTCTCTCCCCATTCTCCGCTTCCTCTCCGACAGAGGCGGGTACGGAAAAAGGTTGAAGAAAATACCTTGACCCTGGAAAAGTAGCCAAGGAAATTTCATACGAAAGTGGAGAATATATAAACTAGCTGAACAAATACGTTATACACACATAAAAATCGTACATATGAGAACATGGTGGTATAAATTAATATAATAATATATTTGTGCTGATCATATATCGACTACTTGGTATCGTCACAAAAACTCGAACATGTTTTGACTTTATACAAAATATTGACGTGTCTACTTACCAAGGTATCGGGCTAACGAAGACCCCATGGCCCACTCCGGGTTAACCCCAAAAGGATTAAGCAACTCTCCATGTCTACACCCGTGTACACGCAAAGCCATCACGCTGGCAAGGTGATGAGATGCTTCTCCCGGAAAGGTGTTGAAACAGGAATTAGAGAGATCAGATTTCCTACGTCATGCCCTCACCTTTCACATGCACTCAGCCATCCAAGAGAAGGAAGAAGAAAAAGAGAAATAGGACGGCAGAAACGCAACTTTACTTCACCTAACCTATCCCATGCAATTTTTTTTCGTTTATGTTCATTAGGAAATCATGTATTTTTAGAAAATACTTAACTAGTCGATTAATAAGGCAGACAAGTGTGTGAGCGTGTTTTTGTAACTGAATGTCTGTGATGTGTATGTGTCTGCCACTCTTTGAATAACACCAAGTTTCAACATGGGTCTCCCGCCCTGAAAGGTGTTTATGTGGCAAATGATATGTTGAGTCATTCATACTTTGCGATGTTGGGCCACCACGAGAGTTGAGAAAATCTCTTTCCCACGAGGAATATCAGTGGAAGGTCTCTGTATCTACCCCCGTGTACTTGTCCCTTATGGAGAATGAAAGTGTTTCGTGGATGATCACCCGTTGTTGCTACAGCGAATTCAAGAGTCTCCCACTTAGAGGTGTTTATGAAGCAAGTGATCAAGAAATGAGTTGCTCGATGGCTGATCATGCTATGTGGGGCACAATGCAAGCAGAGACGTCTCTCTAAAGTTGGGGGAGGACTACGCGTAAGAGTAAGTGTTTAGACAAACTCCCGCGGGGGTTACGTTATAATACCATTTTCAAAATACTTATTCAATCAATTCTTAAATTATGTAATATGTGTATTCAGAGAGAGAGAGAGAGAGAGAGAGAGAGAGAGAGAGAGAGAGAGAGAGAGAGAGAGAGAGAGAGAGAGAGAGAGAGAGAATTACAATAAAATGATTTAATATGATACGATTATTTTGATTTTCTCATCATAATATATTACAGCTAAAACGCGCATTTCTTTGTACTTTAACTTCGTATCCTCTTTGCATGGCATCAACTTGAGTCAGAAATGCCAAACCAAGAACTTGATCAAAGACTTTGTGTCTTACTTCTCTTCATTCTCAGCATACGTTTTGTGACTCGCCAAAATCTAGACAGAAGAAGTTAATTTTACAACTTCTGTGGGTGCCATTTGTAGCAATGCATTAATATTAATACCTCTTTTATTGCTAAGCAGAATGCCCAAATACCCTGTTCTGAGAATCTGTACCCCTTTTTAGAGGAGAGATGAAAAGGGAAGATGAATAAGGATGATCTGACATCTAAGATTGATAATGAAATTATGTTAATTTTTTTTTTTTTAAAGGTGAAATAATATTTTTTTATCTTAAAAATGGTGTGCTCGTGAATGTATACTGTAAATCACGTTTAAATAAAATTAGTTTGGTTCGTGGGCTAAGTATTTAAATTTACCTAATTAGGGATATTCATCGTTTTTGTAATAGTTAAATATATGCTTTATGGGTGTCCTTCAATTTGGGTGAGTCACTGAGAGGTGGAAGAAAACACCTTTATAGACGCTGAGAATCTCTTTCGTATCACTCGAGGTTACAAATAAAGAAATATTGCGAAAGTGTGATGTAATCTTCGCGATAAAACTTATATAATGAATTCACTTAACTTCAAACAGACTCTGTAATTGCGATTTCACTCTTATAAATTTGCGAAGAATGAAGGAGGAAACGGAATGTCAGTGTCGGATCCGACCACGTATACGCAAATTTATGCCGAGTTATAAGTTAAGAAATTTAAATCCGGGAACTTTTTAAAAGATTATCTTCATGATTTTTGTGGATTTGAATTTTTGAAAATTGAGAAGTTTGTGGGTAGGTTAAACCATAGCAACATCACTATTATTGTTTGATTTATAATAATTGTACCGTCATTAATTCAGTTTTGCGCTTAAAATGAATAATGGTGACATTCAAAATCTAAAAGATACTTTTAAATAAAGACTTCAGGCCCCCCGCGAAGGGGCGTTACGTACGTTTTCCCAAACAAAGAAAATTACCTTGGCCAGAGTATCATGCGTTTAATTGGTACAACCATCAATCTTGACACGATGCCATTCTTTAAAATTATATAGAAGATACCCTTTATTCACCTTCAAAGTCAAATCAGCTCCCACGTAGAAAACAAGATACGGAGTCAGTTCTTGCTTATTCTGTGATTTAGTCAATTTGGACCTTTTTTGACATAATCCATTTTAATTAATATTATACGAGATGGACTTAATTTTAATTTTTATGCACTTTCTTCAATATAAAAAATTAATATTAAACTGTCATATACCTATAACAAAAATGCCCCCAACGGGATTCAAAACCGGGACCTCCTGAGTACGAGACGCGTGCACTACCATCACACTACGACAGGATAAAAGTCAAGACAATCTGTAGTATATTTAAACGACCGAAGAAACACTTAACGCTTTCGCGTCCGGAGGTGTTTACGATGTTAACCCTCCCGCACTCGAGGTAATGGTAGCATTTAATTAAAATCCCTCTGGGATAGCAATGGGGTCCCATAGATATACGACTTCTGCTCAAGAGGTTCCGGGTTCGAATCTTGGTGGTGGCATTTTTGTTTTATACAAAAAACACGCGTGCTCATGCGTGTTATTCCATATATATATATATATATATATATATATATATATATATATATTATATATATTATATATATATAGTACAGTCGTATACCATTTCTCGTCGTACTCTATGACACCGAAAACTCGCAACTCATCGTTGTTTTTCAAATTTGAAATTTATTGGTTTACATAAAAAATGTTGGTTCTGACAAATCCTAATTTCGTTATTAACTCAATTACAAATTTTTTGACGAAATATTTTTCACGAAAATATTTTAAATAAGAGATAAGTCGAATAAAAACTAAACTGTAAAAATACGGTGACACAACAGTACGGACTATGAAACAATATGAAAATCAACTGCGGAGATGAAAGGACAATATACGTGTGTATATACAGTATATATATATGAACTAATTGAGAAGCAGACAGAAAAAGACGACGACGACGCTATATAAGCGATAAAGGTTAACTCATAGTACTTCTATAATTTTGCAAAAAGGAAGTAGAAAAACCAAGCGACTATCGGACCTTTGAAAAACGAGGACAGTGCTTTATCTGATGATCCAACAGAAGTATCTGAAATATTAAGAGCTTAGTACGAATCATCTTTCAATATCCCAAAAACTGACAAACTGATACGCGATAGAAACGTGTTCTTTGAAGAACTACAAGGGGAAATTATAACGGACTTCGACTTTACGACAGATGATATTACACAAGCTATAGGGAAACTAAAAGCACACTCAGCGGCAGGACCGGACAAATGGAATGCTACACTGATCAAAAACTGCAAGAATGCAATCGCTCAGCCCCTACATTGGATATGGAGACGATCACTGGACACGGGAGAAATTCTGCGCATCCTGAACAGCGCGAACATAGTCCCAATATATAAAGGATGAGATCGATCCGAGGCCAAAAACCAGTGTCGCTTACATCTCATCTCACTAAAATATTTGAAAGAATAGTAAGACAGAAAATCTATGACTTTTTGGAAACTCGGAAAAAATTAAATGATAACCAACATGGGTTTCGGTCAGGCAGATCATGCCTATCACAACTAATGGAACATTACAACAACATTATTGATGCACTTCAAAGTAATGAAAACTATGATGTACTATACACAGACTTTGCTAAAGCGTTCGACAAGTGTGACCATGGAATCATAATACATAAACTAAAGTATCTGGGAATAACAGGAAAAGTAGGGAAATGGATATATAATTTCCTTAGTGAGCGGCGGCAAGTCGTTACAGTACAAGGAATATCTTCATCAGAATCAGAGGTCCTCAGCTCGGTACCACAAGGAACAGTATTAGCTCCACTACTCTTCATAATCATGCTAACTGACATCATGATTTGCATCCTTTGCCGATGACACAAAAAACAGTAGAAAAATAAGAAACCCAGAAGATATAGGATCTCTACAAACCGACATGAACAGAATCTATGAGTGGACGGAAGACAACAATATGAAGTTTAACACAAAAATTTCAGCTGTTACGGTACGGAAAAAGGGAGGACCTAAAATCCATGGAATATTATACCCCAAATGGACAGGAAATTCAGAGAAATTCTAAAGCAAAAGATTTAGGGGTTGTAATGACTGATGATACGAAATTTGAAACAGAAAATAAGATAACAGTAAACAGAGCAAAGAGAATAACGGCAGATTCTGAGAACCTTTAAATGAAGTGTAGAAATTCCAGTGTTGTCCCATTTTACAGAGAAACTCATTAAGTTTTTTCTGATAACAAGTTTTGACAAGTTTTTTTTTTTGTACGCGGGTGACAGACATTGATGATTTAAAAGCAAGAATCACAGCTGCTATTGAGCGAATTGATGTGGATATGCTGCAGCGTACATGGCAACATTTGGATTATCGATTGGATGTTTTGCGAATCACTGATGGTGCACATATCGAATGTTTGTAACAACGTTACTTTAATAAAAGAAACTTTTGAAAATACAGATTCTAAATAATCTTGTTTAAGAATTTTACGTGTGTTATCAAGAATTTTATTAAAAGATGAAATTGTACAGATAATTTTCAGACACACTGGAATTTCTAAAAAACTTGTCAAAACTTGGTATCAGAAAAAACTTAATGAGATTCTCTATAAAATGGGACAACACTGGAATTTCTACACTTCATGGTTGACTTTTAATAACAGCCAAAACCTGTACAGATAATTCTCGGACACCCTGTATAATGATTCCTTTACTGAAAACACGGATCATACCCAAATTGGAATACTGCCCGGTCCTAACATGCCCATATAAAAAAGAAGACATTGGACAGCTAGAAGGGATTCAGAGAAGCTTCACAGCCAAGATCAAGGGGTGCAAAGAACTAAATTACTGGGAAAGATTACGCGAATTAAACTCATATTCACTGGAAAGGAGAAGAGAGAGATACACCACTATTTATACTTGGAAAATAATGGAGAAACTAGTCCCTAATCTTACTCTGAATCCTGTAACTCCCCAAACAACAGTGGAAAGTAGAAAAGGAAGACTGTGTCGTGTTCCCAAATTAAAGGCTAGAGAGGGAACATCCTTAACCCTGAAAGAAAATAGATTTGTTGTGAGAGGACCAAGATTGTTTAATCAGCTGCCCAAAGACTTAAGGAACACGAGTGGTGTTGCGGTGGACATCTTCAAAAGAAGATTAGACGCCTTGCTCAGAATAATCCCTGATGAGCCGGGCGTACCTGGCTATGTGAGGTGGAGAGTACAAGAAACCAACTCACTACTTCACCAGGCCAACTCGAGAGGAGGGGTGACAAGCTTGACCTTCGTGAAATGAGGAATCATCGCACGGAACATTTGAAAGGTTGAAAGGAAAGGTGTGTATATATATATATTAATGTAAAGAACGACGCTTGTGTAGAAGAGCGTCCGCACAAGATGGGGAGAGAGAAAAAGCAAATGAAAAATGAGGCACCTCCCAGGAATCGAACCCGGGATCATCCAATTGCCGGTCGGATATGTTAACCACTGCACTAAGGTCCCCAATCAGTCATAACTCGTAATTCTCCCACATACGCGCGGAATCGAATGCCCTGAGGGGGCACCTTCTCATGCCGTACATATATACATTTTAACTGCAAACAACACAGTATAATTAATGTAAAGAACGACGCTCGTATGTGGGAGAATTACGAATTGTGACTGATTGAGGACCTTGGTGTAGTGGTTTGTATATCCGACCGGCAATTGGATGATCCCGGATTCGATCCCTGGGAGGTGCCTCATTTTTCATTTGCTTGTTCTCTCTCCCCATCTTGTGCGGACGCTCTTCTACACAAGCGTCGTTCTTTACATTAATTATACTGTGTATGTTTGCAGTTAATATATATATATATATATATATATATATATATATATATAAATTAATCGATGTGTTCGTAACTTAAGTGGAAGGATAATAGTTTTAACATCTTTTCACATAGCGCTTCGTTCTCCTCATACTCCCATTTCAGGGTACGAGCAGCTCGCAGCAGTATTGCCAAGCAAACAAGGGGTCATGTACTGATGAGGCTTCCGTACATGCTTCATCACCACTAAAAGCACGTGCTCCGTGTTTGCCAAGACCAAAGAACATCCAAATCCGCATTCGCCTTCGCGCAATTTTCGTTAGTTTGTATTCCAGACACCTCCAGTTATTATCAATTCTGGTGCTTGAACTACGAAAGCAAGAAGCACCAAGCTCGCGTTTCCTCCCCAAGGCAGCAAAATTTACTCGTATCAATCACAGACACACTCGTACTACCTTATGCTTGCTCTATACAAATTGAAAGAAAACCACACACATTTGCAATCGCAAACCGTCCGTATACGGGCCTGTATTTATTTAAGAATAATAGTTTTTATATATCTGTAAAGTGAACACGAAACGAAACTGTATTTGTGAAGTGAAACGGAACAAATTTAAAGAAGACTACGCCTCAAGGTGGAATAACCTCCCAATAAAACCAAACCCAGAATAAAACTCTGAAAAACCTTCAGTACCTTACCTTTTTTATTCATTCTGTAATTCTATTTCACTATTTTTCCAGTGTACCATTGTACCTCTTTGGAACCGAATCAAGTTTTCCCGTCCTAATTACTGCGAGCGTCATTGAGTTTTTTCACAACTATTATTAATATTATGATCATTATTACTAATACTATCATTATTATTACCGTTATTATCATTATTATTATTATTGGATCACCTGAAGATCAGGGCCCCCAGCCTTCTTTAGTTAGCCTTATAAGGCTAACTAACGAAGGCTGGGGGCCCTGATCTTCGGGTGATCCAGCATATTTAACCCCTATTTCATAGTAAAGTATACGAGGGTATATTTTATCCACGGTATGAAATAAGAGTTAACTAGGAATGAGTCACGGAAGTAACATATACCGTTGTTAATCTTTATTGCGCATCGTCGTTTGGTGATTTTATTCGGTATGGTTGGTTAACGTCACGTAAACGACTGCATTTGGTATTTAGTAATTTAGGGCGGTGTTTCTCAACCTTTTTCATTTAACGGCACATTTTCTAGTTAGCTCGACCCTCGCGGCACACCCAACCGAATTTTCATGAATATTATAAGACAAGAGTAACTTGAAATTAGTAAAATATAGTGATGTAGCTTATTTTCCTCTAATTACGAAACTACCGCGGCACATTAGGGACTTCGTCACGGCACACTGATGTGCCATGACAAAGTCCCCCAGTGATGGGCAGTATCTAGATACATGTATCGCCGATACGTATCGATCGATACTTTTGTATCGGTATCGGTATCGCTTTAACTACTTGACAAAAGTATCGATTTATCGGTATCGCTAAGGTCAATTTTCTTAAATGTATCGAAAAAAATCGATACATCGATACATTAATAAGAATTTTTAAATATTTAAATAGATGTTATAATATGACACTACTGAGTTATATTTATGAATATACATAATATAATAATATTAAATATTTATTTAATGACAGTACTACTCTACTGGTCACGTCACACAGTACGGCGCAACGTTTAAACACGTTTGTACTTGTGTTATTGAGATTAATTAACCATAATATAGAAACATTGTTAGCTGTAGAGAAGAAGCTAGAGCGTTTGAATTCGGAGGCATTGCGTCATTGTCAGCCACTTCTCAATGCAGTCACAGTAGGGTTCACTAAGCGGTTTGAAAAGTTTCTGTGCCTTGATGAGTCGCATGAGTGTAAAGCAGCAATACTGGCATCGTCTTCAAATCCTCTGTTCAAGTTAAAGTGGATGACAATAAAAGGCAAATTTAATACTAACATTGTCAAAAAGAGGGTTCAAGAAATGTTGGTTAATGATGTTAAGAGCCTCAGCGAGCAGACCCCCCAGCAACAACTAAGTGATGCTGCATCTGACGGAAGTGCAGATGATTTCTTCTGTTATGAGTCTGCTTCTACTAATGTCTCTGCAACCCAAGATTCCACTGAGATGGAAGTTTTACAGTATCTGGTGACGGAAGTCATTCTCTCCAATCTCTGAGGCAGTACCCAGGAATTCTACGGGTCTTCTCCTGAAGTATAACACACCACTACCATCCTCTGCTCCTGTAGAACGGTTGTTTAGTTTGGCTGGTCACATTCACGCTCCAAAAAGGAATAGACTGTCTGACCAGATGTTTAGCCAGCTGGTATTTTTGAAGGGTAATAGTAATTACTTTTAATTGTTAGTGTAATATTTTCAGTCATTCATGTATCCTACAAAATTAAAACATACTTTCATTAAATAAAGCAATTGTTTTTATTTACATCTATAAAACCCATTAAAATGTCGTTGATTTTACTTACAGTGCGTACAAATTACTAGTATAAACAATAATATCTAATACCTACATATTAAATGAATAATTATAAAATGTACCGGCGATACATGTATCGGTATCGCTTAAGACATCTAGAAAGTATCGGCGTATCGGTATCGCCTAAGACGTTCTTCATGTATCGATGTATCGGTATCGCTTTAGCGATTTTCATGTATCAATGCCCATCACTGAGTCCCCGACACCCAAGAAATTAATTTTTCATTTTTCAATAAATGATTTTGGGGTCTGGCGAAAGTTGTGTAGATTTATTCAGAGGTAAAGATTCGGTAGAACACAATCCACCAAAACTAGTGACGAAATAGGTTTTTCTGGTGTATTTCGTGCTGTTTCAATTGAATCTGACCTTCATTTTTGGCGGAAATGTACCATTATGGAGATAACCCCCCACCCAAGGGCTTTGAAGAAGAGGGAAATTGTGGGCTAAAAGGTCAGAATCAAGTGAAACACCATGAAATACACCAGAAAAACTTATTTTCGTCAGTAATATTCACGGCAAAAGTAACCTAACCTAACCATGGTCAAGAGCGTACAGTTAAAACTAACGAAAATAACACAACTTAACCTAACCAATTGTCTAGGGCAGGGGTTCCCAAATTGGTGTTCCGCGGAACACTTGTATACCGTGAGAAGTGTTCCGCGGAACACAATTTGGGAACCCCTGGTCTAGGGCATACAGTTGACCTAACTGGGCATCCAATTAACCTAACCGGACATGGGTACCCCATAATGAATTCGGGACCTGGAAAGGTAAGTAGTTGGAAATATGGTAAAACTTTACAAGACACCCGCATTGCCATGAAATACGCTTCAGTAACGAAACATATATCAATCGATAGAGCAGAAAAAATGGTGCAAGCAGTTATGTATCATTTTTAAAATATTAGAAAATAACAAAGTTATGACACTATTAAGATGTTACTAGGCCTATCATAGCTTACACCATTTGGATCTTTTCCGTTTCATGTACTGTTTCCGATTTTGTTGAAAATAAGATATTGAAGCTATTGAAGAATAGGGACCCCAGCCTTCTTTAATTAGGATTATAAGGCTAACTAACGAAAATATCACAACCTAACCTAACCAATCGTTAGGTTAACTGTACGCCCTTGACGATTGATTAGGTTAAGTTGTGATATTTTCGTTAAAACTAACGAAAATATCACGACATGCGTGAGGGGGTCACGTGACAATGGGGCAGCCGCTGATTGGTTAATGATAATAACATGACTACATACGCACGGGACAAGATGGCTTGACGAGTGAATAATGGCACCAAAATTTAATAATTTCGAAAGTAAATATCTCGATAAATAGGAATTTCCGCCAAAATTAGTATAGAATAAAATATTCTTATTTTTTTTCGTTTATCTCGCTGTATAAATATCAATATTGAGTTTGGTGGATGTAATCTGGTATCCCCAAAACTTAATATTAGCCCGATTTGCTTCTCTGACACTTATCTCACATTCCTTTTTCCGTCTACTCGTACACGTATTAACCGGTGTAATCATTGCTAAGAACTGAATGTTATCTAAAAATGAATTAATTTTACTAAATGAGATGGGCGAATTGATTATTCTTGCACCACAAAAAGTTCACTGAAAAACTAAACCAGTCCACAAGTCCCAGAACGAAGAAACCCAATTTTTTACGCAGTCGGACCTAACTTAGTACAAGATTCTGGAGAGAAAGGCCAATTCCTTGTGAAAGGTCAAACGGGTAAAGTTGACAACACTGCATCAGCTGCATGGCAACAGTGCTATAATCACAGCGAGCATTTATCACTGAATTTGCCCATGAATAGTACGTGATAAGAATACTCAATTTTTTTTTTTACAAACGACGTCATGGTCGCAATATCGTCACTGAAGACATAAACTAACTGTTAATCCACAAACATACATATATATATATATATATATATATATATATATATATATGCTGCAAACCCACAAGGAAAAACGATTCCAAGGCATTTCCCATATGTATATGCGCCTCGGTGGTGTAGTGGTTAGCGTCGCTGACTACGAATCCATCGGCCCCGGGTTCGAGACCGATGGCAGCCGGCGCGCAGCAAAACCCAGCTGTTCATCCTTCCACACAATGAAGAAAGTGGTTGGTAGATAATGTACCTAATGGTTAAGACGTTGGGCTGCTGATGGGGCGTAGTTCGGATTTCACGTTAAACTGTAGGTCTAAGGTGGAGTGAAAAGCTTGACCTTCGTCAGAATGAACAATTCGGGCGGAAGCTAACCAAAGATGTGTGTGTATATATATATATATATATGATGAATAAAACCACGAAGGAAAGGAAACACAAAATGGTGCTCAAGCGCTTTCGTCTAATGACATCCTCAGGAACACTGAAGTACATAGAAGGTTACAGCCTATATATAGGTTACAAAAAAAAATAATATATATATATATACACACACATATATATACATACATACACATTAGGGTGGATCGATTTTACATTTTTTTCGATTTCCATATTCTAATAGACAAAAACTTGCGCATGCATGAGAAAATAGCCTCTGCAAAATCTTAGCTTAATAGGTAATCATCTTCTGCCCCCGGCAGAGCGATGAAAATCATATTTTAGTAGTCAAAAACGTATTTTTAAACCCTAGCCTAGAGTCATAAAATTTTGCGTGTGTGTTATTTCATGCCTAAGCAACGATATAAATGCTATGGGAAATATATAAATGCATTATTTAAGACAAAGAGCCGATCTGAAAATATGTATATTATACATATTTTCAGATCGGCTCTTTGTCTTAAATAATGCATTTATATATTTCCCATAGCATTTATATCGTTGCTTAGGCATGAAATAACACACACGCAAAATTTTATGACTCTAGGCTAGGGTTTAAAAATATGTTTTTGACTACTAAAATATGATTTTCATCGCTCTGCCGGGGGCAGAAGATGATTACCTATTAAGCTAAGATTTTGCAGAGGCTATTTTCTCATGCATGCGCAAGTTTTTGTCTCTATTAGAATATGGAAATCGAACAAAATGTAAAATCGATCCACCCTAATACACATACAATAAACGGAGAAATGAAATTAAAAAAAAAAAAAAAAAAAATTATTAAAAGATTGTGGGATGGGCATACAACTTTGTAAGGAAACACTATCGATTTTTAGCACAAGATCAAACTACCGATTTTTAGCACAAGATTAAATTAATTGTTTCCAACCAATGTTATAAAAAAAAAATACAAATTTATACTGGAAATCTGCCCGGGTTTTATCACTCTACCCATCTTGTATATAAAAATAAAATGAAAATTAAAAGTTAATAAAGTAGCATACAAGTTACCAAAGATTTAGCGTTCTACCCTTCTTATCTAAATCTGTTTTGAAGGAATTCAAAACAACAGGATCGAGTTGAAAAAGACCTTTGCTTATGTTGAAGTTATTTGAAAGTTGGATAATGGCAGACTCAAGAATATTTCTATTAACCTTGTTGCCAGAGTGAAATAAAACAAGCATTATTCCAGTCAATCAGGGCCGGATTAACCATTAAGCAAAATAAGCCCGTGCTTAGGGCATCAAGGGAAGGGGGGCACCACAGAAATTTTCCATTGTCGGATTTACCATGGATTTATTATACTATTATAATCGCGGCTTATAGCCTATAAGCTGTTGAAAACTGAATTATATATATTCATATATAGTATTTATTTTTTTTCATTGTTTGAATTTGTAGTGAACAACAACCCTTTTGAGAGAATAAATATATTTCGTTGTAATCACACACTTTACGCTTTGCGTTATTATTTTGTTTATATCAAATCTTTGAGCGCCATATTAAAAATACATATAGATTAAATATTTTCGTGTGCTATAGTAAATGTAAAAACAAGATTCAGTCATGCTGAACTTTATAAAATAATTGTAGAAGACAATATTGAGTGTGCCTTCCCAAATGTAGAAATTGCCTTTCGTATATTTTAACATTAATGGTCACAAATTGCTCAGCTGAGCGTTCATTTTCTCAGTTGAAGTATATTAAAAATACCAACAGAACAACTATGCAACAAGGCAGGCTGGATGCCTTATCTCTACTAAGTATAGAAGCAGATGTGTTACGTAAGATTAGTTTTGAGGATCTGATCAAAGACTTTGCAATTAAAAAAAGTAGGAGAAAACTTTTCAAATATAAATGAAGTGGAAGTATACAAAAATAAACATTATTTTCCATCTTACTGTAAGTTTTTTCATTTCAAAAAATAAAATTTTATTTTATGGTTTATTTTTGTTTATATTTGAATTACATATATATGGGGCACCAAAATCTTTTAAGTGCTTAGGGCCTCTAAAGGTCTTAATCCGGCCCTGCAGTCAATACAGTGGGATAACTCTGACAAATGGACAAAAAGGGCACTGGACAACTGTCCTGTTCTAACGGAATATTGATGCTGTTTTATACGTGTGTGCAAATCCTTTCCCGTCTGACCTATGTAAAAGGAATCACATTGTTTACAACCAATTTTATAGATAATGCCTGAATTATTGGTAGGGCTATTTTTTACTATGATATTTTTCACAATATTGTTATATGAAAATACTATCTCTGATTCACATGTAAAAAATTCCATGGATCTTACTGAAAAATTGAATAATGCACGTACTGAAACTAACGATAGATTGATCAGTTTTGACGTTTGTTCATTGTTTACAAAAGTGCCGATTGATGATATGCTTGACTTTCTCTCCCAAGAATTACATAAGTATGACCTGCCACTACCTTCACACATTGTTTTGGAACTTATTAAGCTTTGCATCAAAGACTGTAAATTCACTTTCAATAACGAGTATTATCAACAAGTTTTTGGGATGGCCATGGGCAACCCCTTATCGCCCCTCCTCTCCAATATTTATATGGAGTTTTTCGAAATTACTTACATTCCGAGAATCCTGGAGGTTGGCATCCCTTGGTTGCGGTACGTCGACGATATTTTGTGTATCTGGCCCATGAATCGTGACCTGGATAACTTCCTCCTTCAGTTAAATGATCAAGTCCCCTCCATTAAGTTTACTTTAGAAGTGGAACAAGACAATTCATCCCATTTTTGGATGTGCGTGTACATAGGGAAAGCCCAGGTTTTAAGTTTAATATCTATCGGAAAACAACAAACAATTTGTCCTACGTACACTTTTACTCGGGACACGACACCCCCACTAAGAAGGCCATTTTTTCATCAATGTTTCTCCGCGCCCTTAGGATCGCCAGTCCGGAATACATCGATGCCGAATTGGAAAAAATCAACGGTATTGGAAGTGATCTGTGTTATCCATCTGCGTTTATGGAATCTTGTCTCAACAAGGCAAAACGATCTTTCTATCGTGTCAATAATAACACTCGTACTTTGTCAAAAAATATTTTAGTACTTCCATTTTTCCCGGGCTTTTTAGGCATTGCTAATGTACTTAAACTTTTGGATATTAATGTAGTATTTTCATATAACAATATTGTGAAAAATATCATAGTAAAAAATAGCCCTACCAATAATTCAGGCATTATCTATAAAATTGGTTGTAAACAATGTGATTCCTTTACATAGGTCAGACGGAAAGGATTTGCACACACGTATAAAACAGCATCAATATTCCGTTAGAACAGGACAGTTGTCCAGTGCCCTTTTTGTCCATTTGTCAGTTATCCTACTGTATTGACTGGAATAATGCTTCAGTTTTATTTCACTCTGGCAACATTGTTAATAGAAATATTCTTGAGTCTGCCATTATCCAACTTTCAAATAACTTCAACATAAGCAAAGGTCTTTTTCAACTCGATCCTGTTGTTTTGAATTCCTTCAAAACAGATTTAGATAAGAAGGGTGGTAGAACGCTAAATCTTTGGTAAACTTGGACGCTACTTTATTACTTTTAATTTTCATTTTATTTTTATATACAAGATGGGTAGAGTGACAAAACCCGGGCAGATTTCCAGTATAAATTTGTATTTTTTTTATAACACTGGTTGGAAACAATTAATTTAATCTTGTGCTAAAAATCGATAGTGTTTCCTTACAAAGTTGTATGCCCATCCCACAATCTTTTAATAATTTTTTTTTTTTTTTTTTTAATTTCATTTCTCCATTGTATGTATATATATTATATATATATATATATATATATATAATAACAGGCGTCCCAAAAAAATGTATACACACTTTAAATACTTATAAAGGCAGTGTTTATTAAAATACATTTCATTTTCAAAATGTAATAGAATCTACAGACATTATTTAATTGTTTTGTCAACGCCTGTTTCAAACTGACGTCCGTTCTGGCCCAGGCACTGCTGATAACGCGAAGCAATGGAATCGCAAACATCACGAAACATTTCGTTTGGTATTTGTGTGCATTCTCGTTCAATGGCTGCTCTCAATTCAGCGACTGTTGCAGGTTTTATAGCGTAGACTTTGTCTTTTAAGTATCCCCATAAAAAAAAGTCTAGTGGTGTGAGGTCTGGTGAACGTGGAGGGTATTCTACGAAACCCCTTCGTCCAATCCACATCCACATCGTGCCAAGTACACTCGCAATACTCCACTCTTCGGTCCGGATCATCTTCATTAATAGCATGGACTAATCTTGGAATGTAACTTTTCCATTGACAGCGCTTCAAAATGCGTTGGACAGACGATTCTGAAATTCCTACCTCACGACTCGCTTGCCGCACAGATTTTCTTGGACTTTGGTGATACGTTTCCAGTACTCTTTCTTGCTTTGTGGGCTTGTCGATGTCCGTGGTCTTCCGGAACGCTTCTTGTGGACATTCTGAACAGTTCCATCGGCTTCAAACTTATCTCTAATTCGAGTGATGGTAAGTCGCGTTGGTGGATCTGTTTGAAACTCCCTCCTAAACTGTCTTTGCACTTCAACTGCGTTTTCACACTTCCAGTAGCATTTTAGAATGAGTTTCCTTTGTTCAAAGCTTAGTCTGACTGCCATTATTAATTCTAATGGGTTTAACTTGGAAAGAAAGAAACATCAATTGAGCTATCAGCTGTTAAAGTGTGTATACATTTTTTTGGGACGCCCTGTATATATATATATTTTTTTTTGTAACCTATATATAGGCTGTAACCTTCTATGTACTTCAGTGTTCCTGAGGATGTCATTAGACGAAAGCGCTTGAGCACCGTTTTGTGTTTCCTTTCCTTCGTGGTTTTATTCATCATGAATATTTTTCACGTGTTACTTTCGTGAAATAAGTTTCATATATATATATATATATATATATATATATATTATAGATATATCTATATATATATATATATATATATATATATATGATACACACAGACTGTGTGGAACAAGGAACTCTCGTGGGAAAATTAAATCCACTACAGTCCAAATAAGTAATGGTAAATGACAAACACTATAGTTTTTCTTTTTCATAATGTTAGTCCGACGTGGGCAACAAATCACTCTCAAAGAGGCCCCAAAAATATAGCTTCTCTCACCAGCTATCTGCAAAACAGATGGGATCCAGCTGAGGGACAGGATCTAGAGTTTAAAACAGCCTAGCCCCCAATATATTTAGAACATCAATGTAAGCAAAAGACTCGTTGCGTTCTCGTCGGATCGAATACATCAAAGAAAAGGGGTAACTATTGTATTTTTAGCCAAAAACCAAAACTTGAATTTCAACTGGCAGAATTAAGCATCCATTTTTGAAGGCACGTAACATGTCCGTTTCATGATGGGATAGAACTCAGAATAGTCCCCTGAGGTTTTTCATGATACATACAGATCGTGCATGGAACAAAGAACTCTTCCTCAGGTTTAAGTCTTGGTTTTTGGCTAAAAATACAATAGGTACCCCTTTTTCTTTGATGTATTCAATCCGACTTGAATACAACGAGTTTTTTGCTTATATTGAGGTTCTAAATATAGTGGGGCGAGGCAACTTTAAGTCCTACATCCTGTCCCAAAGCTGGATCTTATCTGCTTTGCAGATAGCTAGTGAAGGAAGGTATGTGTTTGGGGCCTCTTTGCGAGTGACCCGTTGCCCACATCGGGTTAACATCCTGAAAAAGAAAAACTATAGTGTTTGTCATTTACCATTACTTATTTGGACTATAGTGGATTTAATTTTCTCAGAAGAGTTCATTGTTCTATGCACGGTCTGTGTGTATCAGAAAACCTCATGGGACCATTCCGAGTTCTATCCCATATATATATATATATATATATATATATATATTATATATATATATATATATATATATATATATATATTATATATATATGAAAATTATTTCACGAAAGTAACACATGAATAATATTTATGATGAAAATAATCACAAAGGAAACAGAGAATGGTGCTCCAGCGCTTTCTTCTAATGACATCCTCAGAAACACTCCTCAGTGTTCCTGAGGATGTCATTAGACGAAAGCGCTTGAGCACCATTCTGTGCTTCCTTTTTCCTTTGTGGTTATTTTCATCATAATATATATATATATATATAAGCAAACAACCACAAGGAAAAGGAAACACAAAGTCCGAGCGCTTTCGTGATATATTCACATTATAATGTGAATATATCACGAAAGCGCTCGGACTTTGTGTTTCCTTTTCCTTGTGGTTGTTTGCTTATTAATAAGGTCACGTGTTATTTTGTGATTCTAGTGCATATATATATATATATATATATTATATACACAGGGCGTCCCAAAAAAATGTATACACACTTTAAATAATTATAAAGGCAGTTTATTAAAATACATTTCATTTTCAAAATGTAATAGAATCTACAGACATTATTTAATTGTTTTGTCAACGCCTGTTTTCAAACTGACGTCCGTTCTGGTCCAGGCACTGCTGATAACGCGAAGCAATGGAATCGCAAACATCACGAAACATTTCGTTTGGTATTTGTGTGCATTCTCGTTCAATGGCTGCTCTCAATTCAGCGACTGTTGCAGGTTTTATAGCGTAGACTTTGTCTTTTAAGTATCCCCATAAAAAAAAGTCTAGTGGTGTGAGGTCTGGTGAACGCGGAGGGTATTCTACGAAACCCCTTCGTCCAATCCACATCCACATCGTGCCAAGTACCACTCGCAATACTCCACTCTTCGGTCCGGATCATCATCTTCATTAATAGCATGGACTAATCTTGGAATGTAACTTTTCCATTGACAGCGCTTCAAAATGCGTTGGACAGACGATTCTGAAATTCCTACCTCACGACTCGCTTGCCGCACAGATTTTCTTGGACTTTGGTGATACGTTTCCAGTACTCTTTCTTGCTTTGTGGGCTTGTCGATGTCCGTGGTCTTCCGGAACGCTTCTTGTGGACATTCTGAACAGTTCCATCGGCTTCAAACTTATCTCTAATTCGAGTGATGGTAAGTCGCGTTGGTGGATCTGTTTGAAACTCCCTCCTAAACTGTCTTTGCACTTCAACTGCGTTTTCACACTTCCAGTAGCATTTTAGAATGAATTTCCTTTGTTGAAAGCTTAGTCTGACTGCCATTATTAATTCTAATGGGTTTAACTTGGAAAGAAAGAAACATCAATTGAGCTATCAGCTGTTAAAGTGTGTATACATTTTTTTGGGACGCCCTGTATATATAGCTAATATTAACTTTCATGGTAACCAGATTACATTCGGTTAGGTGGTTGCTTTGGATTGGTTATTTATTTCTCACATGACCAATTTCGGCCAATCACGATCTTTGTAACAAATTTCGACTTTGTAAAAACCACTGGTATATCCATACATACTGTATTTCCAACTATTTGTTCGTTTGTGCACAAATTAATTAATACTTCTTATTCATGAATTTATATATTATTTAATCATAAATTAACCATGACTTATATTATTATATATTATTTCTGATTAATCTGCGAGCCCAGTAAAGCCTAAAGCTTGAGGGACCAGATTAAATACAATAAATAGTCCGTCTGACAGTTGTTCATTGTATTATTGTAACAACAGAAATGGCAATATTGTAGTATTTATTTTATAAACAAAGATTGTTATTTTTTTTATTTTCATGTACATAATATAATATAATATATAGTATATAATATATGTTTTTTATGTAGATATACTCATAATCTACATTGCTTTTAAATGTAATATATATATATATATATATATATTAGTGAACGTTAATTATTTAAAATATTTTTTAAAATATCTCCAAACTGTAAAATATCTCGGAATTCTCCATGCGTAAATTCAGTGTCGCGATAACTCAACGATAAAAGCCCAGTGTACTTATGGCTTCAATTTATGGGATTTACAGGCTAACAAAGACCCTAAAATCCACTCTAAACTTGCCCAAAATGGGGGTATTTTATAAAGGATATCATCTAATTGGTCAAAAGATATTACGACGTTAAAAAGATTCCTTTTTACGTATCTTCTTCTTATTATTACTCTATACAGAGCCTCGCTGGAATAAAATGAGCACGAAAGCATATTTATGTTTTGGGTGCTCATTTCATTCCTGTTGGGAGCTGTGGGGGGGCTGCTGTGCCATATTGTATATAACGTAAATATTGGGAGGACGAGCTTATAACATATTATATATAAAAATGTTAAAATTGTGGATAAAATCTAGGCAGAATGCTCTCATTCAAAACTGGATGTATCGAACTCAAATTTGCTTTCTTATTTGGATCACATACTGTGTATTTTAGAACTCGTGAGTTGACTGCTCATTCGAACGCTCTTTGTGGTGCTTTGACTTCTTTCTCTCGTATCTTGAACTGAATCTCCTTGAAAAGTCATCTCCTTCACACACACACTATATATATATGTAGGTTAATGACCAAGAATTGCTCTAGATGCAACAAATAGATTGATGAAGGCGGAGATGGGCGGGAGGTAGAATGCAAGGGTGGACCAACCCAATCTATTATGGGAGTTTGCTCTTATATATATATATATATATATATATATATATATATATATATATATATACAAAGTATTAGTATTTAGCTAAGGTAAATTAAAATTTAAAAAAACTGTCAATAATAAATTGAACTTTTCCTACATGACAATTTAGGTGGAATGTGAACCACATCGGGCCTACATAATAATAATACTGATGTATCTCATTCATTCCACCCTTTCAAAATAGCCTTGAATCATGATTCACATTCTCCCATTCATAATAAATGTTGGAACGCCAAAACTATGATCTTTGATGTATTACGCAGTGAAGTTATAAATGACAAGCGAGACTACTTTAACATAGAAAATGCAATGTGAAAGGGTAACTTTAACAAACAATTACACAACTACTATCATTCAAGACCGAGATACCTCCATAGCTGTCAAGCAAAGTTAGGTTTACTGAATGTTCAAAGCGTTCATTGAAATATATATATATATATATATATATATAAGTTGTCCCTCATATTTAACTAAAGAAAACGCTTCATGCGGATTGGGGGAACTAACATAAATTTACTTTTTAATTAAAGCTAACCTTTAATTCTCACAAAATAAAAGTAATTAAATTCTTCATTTTAATGTGAATAATTATTATTATTATTAGTATTATCTAAATACATTCCAGGAATTTTATCCCTTTACTTAATTAATTAATGAAATAATTTTCCATTCTCTAAAATTCAAGAAACGAGTAGTGAATGGTGTATTTTTTGTATTATTACCTTAAAACCTTTCCTTATGTTGTTTCGTGCGTTGGTCTCTCTTCACACGGAGGTGAAGCTGGTGGCTCCGCCTCTATATAAAATGTCCCTAAAGATGGGAATAAGTAAAACAAATCAACTATAGTTGATTATTTCCAATTAATCATATTATTAATCGTAACAATCTATGAAGCAATATTTTATCTTTAATTAAGAGCCCAGTAAAGCCAAAAGCTTAAAGGACCAACTAAAATAAAATAAATCATCCAATTTCACAATTATTTATTTTATGTTAAAATTATTGTAACAACAAAAAATTAAAATTGTAAAATTATATTTTATTTTATAAAAAAAAATAAAGAAAAATTATTGCGAATATTTTTCTTTGAGAATATTGAATGTACATTTTAATAACACATTATTTTACATTTTAGCTCCCGTTTTCAGTGAAGTTTTGATCATTTTTCCCTTCTATATTTTGGTAAAAAAAACTTACAAATGTATTTAATCCTCAAATGACGCGAGGAAACATTCATTGCATTTGGTGGAGTCAAAATAAAAATAATGCAGTTTGGAGTTTATTATTTGTCAAGAAGCAAACCTTTCACCTATATATATATATATATATATATATATATATATATTATATATATATATATATATATAGGGTGTTCCAAAATTACCTAGTAAACTTTGGTATTCTAAAATTACCAACTAACTTTTATATCTTAACAAAAATTATGGGATCACCTGAAGATCAGGGCCCCCACCCTTCGTTAGTTAGCCTTATAAAGCTAACTAACGAAAATATCACGACCTAACCTAACCAATCGTTGGGTCAACTGTACGCCCTTGACGATTGGTTAGGTTAGGTCGTGATATTTTCGTTAATTAGCCTTATAAAGCTAACTAAAAAAGGCTGGGGTGACGGATCTTCAGGTGACCCGGATCTTTTCCTTTATAGAGCCCCCAATTTCTTCTTTTCAGTCAGTAACAATTTTGACACAGACAACAAAACAATGGGGTGCTATAAGGTTTCGTTAGAACTAACGAAATTGATGTACAGTTGTTGACCAAACCGGGCATTCAGTTAACCTAACTAATTGGTTAATTTTTACATTGACATCTCAGTCTAAAGTTGTAGGGCGGGATACTTTTGCTACCCGCATGAAGGGCGGTGGGGGTGCTATAAAGGAAAAGATCCAAATTTTCTTTGAAATGAACTGACATACAGGGTGTCCATAAATTATTCACCCCATTTTAAGCCTTAATAAATTCGTTATTATAGGAGCTATTTTAAAACGGTTTGCGGCAATTAATAACACAACTCAAGAAATTTTTGTTTTAATTCAGTAAACCTCCACGTGAGCCCCATTGGTAGCACGCAGAACATCAAGGCGATATATGATTTCGTTCCAAACATTAAGAAGCATGTCTTGCGTGATGGAAGCTAATGTCTCTTCAATCCGGTGTCTTAATTCTGTGATGTTATTAACCTTCTTTGCATACACTCTGTCCTTTGTGTAGCCCATAAAAAGAAATCCAGAGGCGTGATATCCGGGGAACGAGGAGGCCATGGAATAGGGCCATCTCGCCCGATCCAACGAGAAGGGAACTTTTCATTGAGAAACCTCCGCACTTCTAATCCCCAGTGTGGCGGTGCCCCATCTTGCTGAAAAAACACACGGGGCTGCATATCCTCAAGCTGAGGTGCAGCATACCATTCAAGCATATGTAGGTAATTTGTAGCCTTCACAGCGTTCTCATGGAAGAAAAATTGCTTTCTCCTTCACTGTCGCCATTGTGCCCCTAGTGGATGTTCTGCGAAATAAAGAAAAAAATTTCTTGAGTTGTGTTATTAATTGCCGCAAACCGTTTTAAGATAGCTCCTATAATAACGAATTTATTAAGGCTTATAATGGGGTGAATAATTTATGGACACCCTATATTTCTGTAAGTACGACTATTTCATCCCAGTTCTTAAACATTTGCGACGAGTAAGAATAGTGACTGGTGAGCACCCAATTGTATAATAATAATAATATCCGAGAGTTTCAAACACTGGTGCAGCGTTCAGGTCAAGCTAATGCGGTCCATTGAGCTAACGGATTATTAACTAGTACCAACGGGAATCGAACCCCTGATCTCAGTGTCTTCACATCGCTTATGGGAAACGGTGTTACTGAGTCGCTGGTGTCGTGTTCGATTGAACAGATATCTAAACTGACTGAACTTCCTCGTATTGTATTCGTAGAAGTGAGAGACATTACCCAACAAAGACACTTTTTTTATGCAGGAAGGAGGGAGGCCAAGGGCAAATGCCCGCAAAAACGCCCCGCCCCTATAGAAGAAGAAGAAGAAGAAGAAGAAGAAGAAGAGAGCCAAAATCAAGGTCCAGGGTTTTCGAGATGACTGGACACTCTGCGTTTGAAAGATTGTAGGTCATAGACAGGGGGAAAGATGGATTGAGGAAGAATGTTCCAGAATTCACCGGTTGAGTAGATGAAAGATTGAAAATCCATTGATGAATTTAAATATAAACTCGCCTAATTTTAGCTAATAAATCTGGGATAATTTGACCAGTTGAAGACGATTCCACTGTGCTTCAGTCGGACTGGCGTAAGTTGCTTTTTGAGTATTTTATTTTATGAAACCTTTGCACAGTTTAAAGTCGAAACGAGTGACCCTACCCGGGCCATAATGCCCCTGGTCAGAAGAAAGTAAGCTTTTAAAAGAATATAGATTATGCTTTTAAAGAATATAGATTATTTGCTTCTTGATCTAGATGCAGTTTTAGCAAGAATACAAAATTTTAAGTTATCTTAATTGGATAACTTATCTAAGATATTCGAACTGGCTGACCTTTTCAGTACATTCGTCCCCAATTCGTATTTGCAGTAGGGAATGGTTTCTGGCGTAAATAGCGTGTGTTTTGTTTTTGTTTCGTGGATAAATGGTTTGTTGGAGTTACTCCATTTACGTACTCCTTCTATAGGCATTTATTTACGGAGATCTCTTGATAATTAACCTAATTACACGCTATTACGTTTACTGTTGTGTCATCGGCACATTACAATGTTTTCATCATTTATTCATTTCGTGAAAATATTATTATAAATAAAAATCTGGTCCCGAAACATTCCTGGGACACGCCCGCTAAGATTGATCTTAGCTCGAACGAGAATTTACTCAATTGCGCATACTGTGATTGATTATGTAGTTACGAGTTAAGAAATTTTAGTATTCATCCATGAAACCATATTTACAGATCTGGCCAAATTATTAGAATTATCAGTCAAAAGTTACTTCTAAAAAGAAAGAAAAAAAGAAAAAAAAGAGAATGAATTGCCCCAAAATTAAAAAGTAGCTTTTTCTGACTGGTGAGTCTAATGATTTGGCCAGAGTCTGCATACAGTTTTCTGAATAATATTGGATGATTAATTGTACGAAACGCTTTGGAGTAATCCAAAAAAGACGGCAAATGCATAATAACTTGTTTATGTATAATTAAGTAAATGTAAGAGATTTAACACCGCCTTCAGTGGTGCACGGTCTCCTTTCACAAATTCTCATTAATTTTGGTAATAGTGAGTCAGCAGTAAAGAATTTGTATGTCCTACTAAATATTAATTTTTCAAAGTTTTTCGTGGATGAATCTAGGATTGAGAATGATCGTTAATTTGCTGGGTTGTCATTGTTACCTTTTTTGAAAATAGGAATAACTCGCGCCGTTTCCAGACTGGATGGATCAACACCTTCAATGCATCTATTAAAGATATACTCAAAGATTAAACAGAAAGTTTTAGAAGTCGGAGAGAGGTAGATGAACCATAGCAGTTCTTATCTTAAAGGGACAGTTTAAGGTCCTCAATCTCAGCCGGCGTGCAACGAGTGAAATTAAAGTTTTTTCATTCATATTAATTAAATATCCAAAATTTATCGGTTTAAGTTATCCCAACTTGAAGGGCGAAAAGACCCGTCGTAAAATATCAACGAGAGCATGACACATGCCCCAAACTATCAGTAAAAGATTCATTATTAAATTCAATTGGATCAGTTTTTACGAAGAATGAATTGGAATTTGTAAAGGTGTAAATTTTCCAAATAGTTTTCAAGATCTTTCCTCAGCCGATGTATTTTTTAACTGAAACGCCTCATCATTATGATAACAAAGTCTACCCAGAGATTTTATACACGAACCAAATCATACAATGGAAACTGCAGGAAGTACGCTCTTTCAAAGGAGTGGATGTATGGAATGCAATTCCCGTAAATATCAGAGGGCTTCGCAATTCATCATTAAATGTAACTCCAACTGATGTACAGTAACCCACATATGTAATGTTCCTCGCCTCACAGGTGACTCCGTACATGTGGCAACGCCGCAGCGATAGTCAAGGTACCCCAACTGGGGGAAGGTGGGGTGGAGGGGGACAACTGAGTCCAACAACATATAACATTGACATACAGGTAAGGCACATATAACATTGACATACAAGTAAAGCTATTTTTGCTAAAACCTGACACCCTCCCCCCCGTAACATTCCGTAACGTATGGGGTGGGGGGTGGGGGAAGTGTTACATAACATCTTCGGAGGTGCCTGGTCTAGCGTTACAGAACGTTCCTGGGGAATCTAGGGTGTCAAATTTTAGCAAAAATAGCGTTACGTAATTTTTGAACGGCCCCTAATTATAATGTAATGTCTGTGTTTATAAAGATAAACGATTAATATGATCGTGAACAGCGGTGAACTTCATGTTTACTGGTCTTATACAGTAATAAGGTTCCATTATGATTACTGCAAGTCTATATGAACAGATACCACAATACAACTTTTTATATACTAGTGAATTTGAACCAAAAAATAGACATTACATAACCATCCATGCCATATGGACACAGAGTTCGTTGAACGGCATCCAACCAAGAGGAGGAGGGTCTGTCTCCCAGAGGCCAGGGTTGACAGAGTTAGAGACGAAGTGGATAGGATTGACGTTGCCTCCCGTCACTCGATGTTGGTGACGATTGTAGGAGCAACGACTCGTATAGGCCCGATACGAGAGTGCCGAGTGTAGGACAAAAACCCCCTAGGACAAAAGCCCCCTAAGATAAAAGCCCCTGGAGCTATTGAAGAATAGGGACCCCAGCCTTCTTTAGTTAGCTTTATAAGACTAACGAAAATATCATGACCTAACCTAACCAATCGTCAAGGGCGTACAGTTAACCTAACGATTGGTTAGGTTAGGGCGTGATATTTTCGTTAGTTACGAAGAAGGCTGGGGTCCCTATTCTTCAATAACTCCAAGCCCCCTAGGAAAAATAATAAGAATTTTTTAATCATTATTTTTATTCTTTATTATTTACAGTTTATGTTTATAGTTTATAGTTTAGTTTATGTTTATAGTTTATGTATTTTGGCTCTCGTCATTTTCGTTTAAACTAACGAAAATATCACAACTTAACCTAACCAATCATCAAGGGCGTACAGTTGACCTAACCAGGCATTCAGTTGACCTAACTGGGCATTCAGTTGATCTAACTGGGCATTCAGTTGATCTAACTGGGCATTCAATTAACATAACAGGTTAATATTGGTTATTTCACCTAAATATCTTTTGATCTTTTCAGATCAGATGTGACACCTGACTTGCCCTACCCAGCAATTTGTCCAGGGGGCTTTTGTCCGGACCCGGAGAGTGCCTGACCTTTTGGAGAGATATAGGGGTTAATTAGGTCCCTAAAGGCGAGGTCAAATAGGTCTTTAGTTCTAGGTATTACCCCTAGGCACGGTTTGGGTCTTCGGATTACGTCTAGAACGATATTTTTGAATACTAAATTAGGAGAGATTTGTGTTGAGGAAAATGTACCCTTCGTAAAGCTGTGGTCAGATTTCAGTGATCCTAGCCTTTTTATAAAAGATGTGGGACGTTGTGGGTCCGGGAAACGCGGGCGCGACGTGAAAAATAGTTTAAAACGCCGGCCCGTAGACTTGGGGGAATTTGATATACCGGGTTTTAAACTCTTTACTAATGATAGGTTACATAGGATTGGTGGCGGCGTTTTGCTGTACATTCGTAATTCCCTTAGGGCTATCGAGGTTACGATAGATTTTCCGGCAGCAATTAATGCGATATGCGTTGAAGTTAGGGCGCGTAGTATTAGTTTTAATTTTGTTGTTGTTTATAGACCTCCCGTTCGACCCCTCGATACCGATACTAGATTTTACTCAGTAACTTTATTGATAATCGGAATAGTATAATTGTCAGAGACTTTAACTGCCCTAATGTTAATTACGAGACTTTTACTGGTAATGAGGAGGGTTTGAGATTGATTGAGTTCATGGAAGATATTTTTTTTACGACAGATGGTTACCGAACCAACGCGCGGTGATAATATTTTAGACGTGGTGATGACGAACGGCGAAAATATAGTCGAAGGTTTAGAAGTAGGCGAGAGTTTAGGATGTAGTGATCATCAAATTCTTAGGTTTAAGCTATTGATTGAAAACACTAAGGATAGTAACGTAATAGAAGTCCCTGATTTTCGTAGGGCTAATTTTGATAGTTTTGCGGATAGGATGAGATTAGTGGACTGGGATAACTTATTTATGGGTAATGACACAAATCTGCATTGGGAGGCGTTTAAAGAAAGTTTTATGAATATCGAAAGGGAGTTTATTCCTCGTAGGCCCAAGCGTGCTAGAAATCATGGTAGGCCCAAGTGTTGGACTAGGGAAATAGGCGAGTTCATAAACGAGCGTAACAGAGCGTATAGACTTAATAAGCGCAATGGCAGGGCAGCTAACTTTAATAGATATATCAAGCTTAGACGTCAGGTTAAAAGATCAGTTAGGAATGCTAAGCGTAATTTAGAGATACTTATAGCTGCGGATAGTAAACATAATCCAAGAAAGTTTTTTGAATAGGTCAATAATCGTAAGCCGATAAAAGATAAAATAGGCCCTCTTGTGGATGTTACCGGCGCTTTGGCTTCTGACGCTCAGGCGATGGCGGGTATTTTCAATAACTTTTTTGCGACAGTTTTTACCGTAGAAGACGTAAATAATGTCCCCGACGTGGACGATATCGTTCCATTTAGTTGCGAGACTATTTTGGATGAAATAACTGTTTACGAGGGTGAGATTGCGCATTATATCGATAGGCTAAAAGTTAGCAAGGCTCCAGGCCCTGACGCGTTTTATCCCAGACATTTGAAAGATTTGAAAGACGTTATCGTACGCCCCTTAACGAAGATTTTTAATCAGTCACTCGAAACGGGGATTATTCCTGAAGACTTCAAATTAGCTAACGTCACGCCTATTTAAAAAAGGTGACCGCACAGTAGCTAGCCATTATAGGCCCATTACCTTAACGTCAATTGTCGGTGAACTTTTGGAATCCGTAGTTAGGGATCGTATCATCGATCACTTAGAAAGTCGAGATTTGATTAATAGCAGTCAGCATGGGTTTCGACGCCATAGATTTTGTTTAACTAATTTGTTAAAATTTGATAACGAAATAGTGCGCGAATACGATAGGCATAGAGCGGCTGACCTCACTTATTTAGATTTTAAAAAAGCGTTCGATACAATTCCGCATATAAGATTAATTGCGAAGGTTAAAGCGCACAGCATACGCGGTCAGGTAGCTAACTGATTAGAGGAATGGCTTCGTGCTAGGAAACAGAGGGTCGTTATTAATGGTAGGGAATCGGGGTGGTTGGATGTAGGTAGCGGTGTCCCACAGGGTTCAGTGTTAGGCCCATTGATATTCGTAATTTGCATTAACGACATAGATGTAGGATTGACTAGTAACGTGTCAAAATTCGCGGACGATACTAAAATAGGCGGTAAGGTTGTTAACGAGGACGATAGAAATAGGTTCCAAGACGATGTAAATAGGATTATGGAGTGGACGGATAAGTGGCAGATGCAATTTAACGTAGACAAATGTAAAGTTTTGCATATAGGTTCTCGTAACAATAATTACACGTACACGATGGATGATAGAGAGTTAGCGAGCGTTGACGAGAAAGTAGATTTAGGCGTACGCATATCTAAGGATTTAAAAGTTATGAACCAGTGCCTGGAGTCTTGCGCAAAAGCTAATAGGATCTTAGGCTTCATTCATAGCGCGTAATTTCGAATTTAAATTGGAGGATATTATATTGCCCCTTTACAAGTCTCTAGTCAGGCCTCATTTAGAATATGCCGTTCAGTTTTGGTGCCCGCATTTGCGTAAGGATATTGATAGGTTAGAAATGGTTCAGCGTCGTGCCACGAAACTAATTCCGTCATTGCGCAACAAGCCTTATGGAGAGAGGATTAAAGAGTTAGATTTGCATTCACTCGAAACTAGGAGATTGAGGGGGGAGCTTATTGAAGTTTTCAAAATCGTTAATAACATCGATAACGTAAATTTTGACAAACTGTTCACTTTCGATAATAGCAATACTCGTAATAACGGATTTAAGTTGTGTGGCAGACGTTTCATTACTAATATCGCTAAAAACTTCTTTACGTTTAAAGTAATTGATAAATGGAATAATCTTCCCGCGCCCGTCGTGAACTCTACCAGCGTTAATGTGTTTAAGAACCGTCTTGACAGACATTTTAAAAATATTAACGTTGTTTAAAATAATAAAACAATTAGCAACAGGAGCTCTGGGGGTGGTAATCGGGGATGAGCAGGGCCGGATTAAGACCTTTAGAGGCCCTAAGCACTTAAAAGATTTTGGTGCCCCATATATATGTAATTCAAAATATAAACAAAAATAAACCATAAAATAAAATTTTATTTTTTGAAATGAAACAAAACTTACAGTAAGATGGAAAATAATGTTTATTTTTGTATACTTCCACTTCATTTATATTTGAAAAGTTTTCTCCTACTTTTTTTAATTGCAAAGTCTTTGATCAGATCCTCAAAACTAATCTTACGTAACACATCTGCTTCTATACTTAGTAGAGATAAGGCATCCAGCCTGCCTTGTTGCATAGTTGTTCTGTTGGTATTTTTAATATACTTCAACTGAGAAAATGAACGCTCAGCTGAGCAATTTGTGACCATTAATGTTAAAAATATACGAAAGGCAATTTCTACATTTGGGAAGGCACACTCAATATTGTCTTCTACAATTATTTTATAAAGTTCAGCATGACTGAATCTTGTTTTTACATTTACTATAGCACACGAAAATATTTAATCTATATGTATTTTTAATATGGCGCTCAAAGATTTGATATAAACAAAATAATAACGCAAAGCGTAAAGTGTGTGATTACAACGAAATATATTTATTCTCTCAAAAGGGTTGTTGTTCACTACAAATTCAAACAATGAAAAAAAATAAATACTATATATGAATATATATAATTCAGTTTTCAACAGCTTATAGGCTATAAGCCGCGATTATAATAGTATAATAAATCCATGGTAAATCCGACAATGGAAAATTTCTGTGGTGCCCCCCTTCCCTTGATGCCCTAAGCACGGGCTTATTTTGCTTAATGGTTAATCCGGCCCTGGGGATGAGTCTGTTGACGACTAATGCCAGCTTGTGACATGCCAGCGTGTGATATGCCAAAACAAAAAATTAGACTAACACGAACTTAGATGTAGCTCTTAGCGTATACTAACCCACTTTTTGTTATACTCTTTATACTTTTTTTTCCTCTCTCATTCTCTCCTTATTTGCATGTCTGTAACTCTCTTTATTGCATGTCTGTAGTTTGCATGGTATGATAGTGTTTGAGTTAAGAATGTGTTGTATGGTTTGTAATGCGTTCTTATTTTACTTCTTTTCATCTTTCACCCCTTTCCAGCCTAGTGGGCTGCATACTCTACCTCCCAATGGAGTAGAGGATCGGTCTGCAACAGCTGGAAGTATGTGTTGCTTTGAATTAAGAATGTGTTGTTGTTTGATTTAAGAATGTGTTGCATGGTTTGTAAGCGTTCTTATTTTACTTTTTTCATTTTTCACCCCTTTCTGGCAGAGTAGGATCTACCTCCCTATGGAATAGAGGACCGTTGTGCAACCTTTCCTATTCTCTCCGACTATTTTTCTGACTTGTCGGCAGTGGCCGGCGGATGATGATGGTGAGCCTTTTTTCTCTTTTTCTGAATGAATGTTAACCCACGAGTGATAGGTGTTGCTACTTACTTAACCTCTTATTCTCTTCTCTTAACCCCTACTCTTTCCTTTCTCTCGGGCTAACCTTAGAGTGGATCTTAGAGTCCTTGTTAGCCTTAGCTTCTGTAGATCTGTAGATCCTCCACACTCCCTCATTCCCCTTCCCCACCCACTAGTCTCGCGTATATTAAATCATTATGTAACAATACTAATAAAGTCAAAGGGAAGGGTTAGGTAAACTGTCCGATTTGTTGAATTTAGTTAGTGGTTGCTACGTTCGGTTCCATCACTTCTGACTAAATTAGATTAAAGTCAGTCATGATTTTCAAATAAAAATAGTGATTTCAGTAGTTCGGCTGTCGGAACTGTGCATGAGGTAATATATACAGGGTGTTTCAGGAGGAACGGTCAATACTTCGGGAGGTGAT
This sequence comes from Bathynomus jamesi, assembly GCA_023014485.1. Taxonomy (NCBI): domain Eukaryota; kingdom Metazoa; phylum Arthropoda; class Malacostraca; order Isopoda; family Cirolanidae; genus Bathynomus; species Bathynomus jamesi. The sequence continues at coordinate 538,431 of JAJOZX010002030.1, forward strand.
AGTATCGGTCATTGTCAGAAAAAAAGTTCATATGAACATGTGTCTAATTCTGAATGGTTACGGAGATAGAGCTGTTTGAATCTGATGCGCGCGCAGCTCTTCTTCCCCCTTCCCTCCCCAATAACCTTGAACCATGTAAGCTGTAATGTAAGCATGTAATATAAGCCAATCGACAGCTCACTGTTGTGAGTGACATTGTTTGGTGTTTGAAGCAGTGTTAAGAATGCCACACACCTTCACACATGCCGAATATGCAGATATGGTGTATGTCTACGGTTTTTGAATGCAAGTGCAACAACTGCTGTTGCAGAATACCGTCGACGGTTTCCGAACCGCAGAATTCCGGATCGAAGAGTGTTTATCAGGGTTTTCAACACATTGCGTGAGATTGGTACACTTCCCAGCGCTCATGTTTCATCTGAACATGAAGGTCAACAAGATGTAGATGAAGTGGAAAACATTCTTCAGTTGGTAGAGCGTAGTCCTACTACTAGCTCACGAAGAATTTCTACACGTCTCGGTGTACCACACACAAGAGTATGGCGAACATTACGTGAGGAAGGCTTGCATCCATATCATGTACAGCGTGTACAACACCTTCAACCAGGAGACGCTGCCATGCGACTGGAATTTTGTCATTGGGTAAATGCTAATCGCCAATTGCTTCGATTAATACTGTTCGCCGATGAAGCTACTTTCACCCGTGACGGTATCGTCAACACTCGTAACTCTCATCAGTGGTCAGACGAAAATCCAAATGTCACTGTGGAAACAAATTTCCAACATCGCTTCTCTGTCAGTGTGTGGTGCGGTATCATCGATGATCAGCTGATTGACCCTGTTACTTTAGAGAATCGTCTTACAGGACAAAATTACCTAGAATTTCTGCAAAATGAATTGTCAGGACTATTGGAGCTGGTATGTACTTTCAGCATGACGTAGCTCCTCCACATTCCACCCGTCTGGTGATGCAATACCTAAATTCAATGGCCATTCAATGGCCATCAAGGTCTCCAGACCTCTCTCCGTTAGATTACTGTTTGTGGGGGTGGATGAAAAATCAAGTTTACAAAAGAAAGGTGGATACACGAGACGAATTGCTTGTGCGCATTTTGGATGCTGCTGCCCGCATAAAGGAACGTCAAGATCAACTCAGACGAACAACGCGCGATCTTCGCACACGAGTTGCAAAGTGCATTGAGGTTGACGGTGGGATTTTCGAAAACGTATTGTAAACTGTAACAAATTTGTCATTTCTCTATCTGATACCATTCAAAATGCCAATGTTTAAACATTAAATGTTAGAAGCAGTAATTGGTTTCTCTTTCTTGATTACCATTAACAATGCTTTTGTATTTGTAGATTCAAACAGCTCTATCTCCGTAACCATTCAGAATTAGACACATGTTCATATGAACTTTTTTCTCACTGATCGATACTATCACCTCTCGAAGTATTGACCTTTCCTCCTGAAACACCCTGTATATATATATATATATATATATATATATATATATATATATATATATATATATATATATATATGAAAATTATTTCACGAAAGTAACACATGAAACATATTTATGATGAATAAAACCACGAAGGAAAGGAAACACAGAATGTGTTCAAGCGCTTTCGTTTAATGACATCCTCAGGAACACTGAAGTACATAAAGAGTTACAGCCTATATATAGGTTACAGAATATTATATATATATATATATAATATATATATATATATATATATACACACAATAAACAGAGAGATAAAAATAAAAATTAAACATTAGAGGATTGTGGGAGGAGCATAAAAATTTGAAAGGAAAAACTACCGATTTTTAGCACAAGATCAAATGAACTGTTTCCAACCAATGTTATAGATAATTTAAAAAAAATAATAAAAAATACAAATTTATACTGGAAATCTGCCCGGGTTTTAGCACTCTGCCCTTTTTGTTTAAGTTCGATGCATATAAAAATAAATTGAAAAATAAGTTATTAGAGTAGCATACAAGTTTACCAAAGATTTAGCGTTCTACCCTTCTCATCTAAATCTGTTCTGAAGGAATTCAAAACAACAGGATCGAGTTGAAAAAGACCTTTGCTTATGTTGAAGTTATTTGTAAGTTGGATAATGGTAGACTCAAGAATATGTCTATTAACAATGTTGCTAGAGTGAAATAAAACTGAAGCATTATTCCAATCAATACAGTGGGATAACTCTGACAAATGGACAAAAAGGGCACTGGACGACTGTCCTATTCTAACGGGATATTGATGCTGTTTTATATGTGCGTGCAAATTCTTTCCCGTCTGACCTATGTAAAAGGAATCACATTGTTTCCAACCAATTTTATAGATAATGCCTGAATTGTTGGTAGGACTATTTTTTATTATGATATTTTTCACAATATTGTTATATGAAAATACTACATTAATATCCAAAAGTTTAAGTACATTAGCAATACCTAAAAAGCACGGGAAAAATGGAAGTACTAAAATATTTTTTGACAAAGTACGAGTGTTATTATTCACACGATAGAAAGTTCGTTTTGCGTTGTTGAGACAAGATTCCATAAACGCAGATGGATAAGACAGATCACTTCCAATACCGTTGATTTTTTCCAATTCGGCATCGATGTATTCCGGACTGGCGATCCTAAGGACGCCGAGAAACATTGAAGAAAAAATGGCCTTCTTAGTCGGGGTGTCATGTCCCGAGTAAAAGTGTACGTAGGACAAATTGTTTGTTTTTTCCGATAGATACTAAACTTAAAACCTGGGCTTTCCCTATGTGCACGCACATCCAAAAACGGGATTGAGTTGTCTTGTTCCACTTCTAAAGTAAACTTAATGGAGGGGACTTGATCATTTAACTGAAGGAGGAAGTTATCCAGGTCACGATTCATGGGCCAGATACACAAAATATCGTCGACGTACCGCAACCAAGGGATGCCAACCCCCAGGATTCTCGGAATGTAAGTAATTTCGAAAAACTCCATATAAATATTGGAGAGGAGGGGCCATCCCAAAAACTTGTTGATAAAACTCGTTATTGAAAGTGAATTTACAGTCTTTGATGCAAAGCTTAATAAGTTCCAAAACAATGTATGAAGGTAGTGGCAGGTCATACTTATGTAATTCTCGGGAGAGAAAGTCAAGCATATCGTCAATCGGCACTTTTGTAAACAATGAACAAACGTCAAAACTGATCAATCTATCGTTAGTTTCAGTACGTGCATTATTCAATTTTTCAGTAAGATCCATGGAATTTTTTACATGTGAATCAGATAGTTCCGAGAATGGGGGACAAGACTTTGACAAGCCATTTGGAGAGTTTATAAGTAATAGAGCCCACCGAGCTAATAATAGGGCACATAGGGTTGCCAGGTTTGTGGGTTTTAATAAGACCGTAAAGGTAGGGCAGAGGTGAAGTGGACATGAAAAGCAGAATTAAGTCCTTATGATCTTTGAGAATGCGTTTCAGGCCACTATTAAATGATTTGATGACGTCATCCTGCGGGTTCTTCCTAAGTTTGCTGTATGTGGCGGGGTCCTGGAGAAGCTCGTTCATCTTTCTGATGTAGTTCACTTTGTCCATAATAAGTATGGTGTAGCCTTGTCTGCTTTAGTAATATGGAGCTCTCCATCTTTTTGTAATTGGGAGAGGCTATTGCGAAAACGTTTAGGAAAGTTATCTTCGTAACTACTATTCGCCGCACTATAAACAAGGCCATTCTCGGAACTATCTCTGATTCACATGTAAAAAATTCCATGGATCTTACTGAAAAATTGAATAATGCACGTACTGAAACTAACGATAGATTGATCAGTTTTGACGTTTGTTCATTGTTTACAAAAGTGCCGATTGACGATATGCTTGACTTTCTCTCCCGAGAATTACATAAGTATGACCTGCCACTACCTTCATACATTGTTTTGGAACTTATTAAGCTTTGCATCAAAGACTGTAAATTCACTTTCAATAACGAGTTTTATCAACAAGTTTTTGGGATGGCCCCTCCTCTCCAATATTTATATGGAGTTTTTCGAAATTACTTACATTCCGAGAATCCTGGGGGTTGGCATCCCTTGGTTGCGGTACGTCGACGATATTTTGTGTATCTGGCCCATGAATCGTGACCTGGATAACTTCCTCCTTCAGTTAAATGATCAAGTCCCCTCCATTAAGTTTACTTTAGAAGTGGAACAAGACAACTCAATCCCGTTTTTGGATGTGCGTGCACATAGGGAAAGCCCAGGTTTTAAGTTTAGTATCTATCGGAAAACAACAAACAATTTGTCCTACGTACACTTTTACTCGGGACATGACACCCCCACTAAGAAGGCCATTTTTTCTTCAATGTTTCTCCGCGTCCTAAGGATCGCCAGTCCGGAATACATCGATGCCGATTGGAAAAAATCAACGGTATTGGAAGTGATCTGTCTTATCCATCTGCGTTTATGGAATCTTGTCTCAACAACGCAAAACGAACTTTCTATCGTGTGAATAATAACACTCGTACTTTGTCAAAAAAAATTTTAGTACTTCCATTTTTCTCGGGCTTTTTAGGTATTGCTAATGTACTTAAACTTTTGGATATTAATGTAGTATTTTCATATAACAATATTGTGAAAAATATCATAGTAAAAAATAGTCCTACCAATAATTCAGGCATTATCTATAAAATTGGTTGTAAACAATGTGATTCCTTTTACATAGGTCAGACGGGAAAGGATTTGCACACACGTATAAAACAGCATCAATATCCCGTTAGAATAGGACAGTCGTCCAGTGCCCTTTTTGTCCATTTGTCAGAGTTATCCCACTGTATTGATTGGAATAATGCTTCAGTTTTATTTCACTCTAGCAACATTGTTAATAGAAATATTCTTGAGTCTGCCATTATCCAACTTACAAATAACTTCGACATAAGCAAAGGTCTTTTTCAACTCGATCCTGTTGTTTTGAATTCCTTCAGAACAGATTTAGATGAGAAGGGTAGAACGCTAAATCTTTGGTAAACTTGTATGCTACTCTAATAACTTTTATTTTCAATTTATTTTTATATACATCAAACTTAAACAAGAAGGGCAGAGTGTTAAAACCCGGGCAGATTTCCAGTATAAATTTGTATTTTTTTTTTTTAATTATCTATAACATTGGTTGGAAACAGTTCATTTGATCTTGTGCTAAAAATCGGTAGTTTTTCCTTACAAATTTGTATGCTCCTCTTACAATCCTTTAATGTTTAATTTTTATTTTTATCTCTCCGTTTATTGTATATATATATATATATATATATATATATATATATATATATATATATATATATATATATGAAAATTATTTCACGAAAGTAACACGTGAAAAATATTTATGATGAATAAAACCACGAAGGAAAGGAAACACAAAAGGTGCTCAAGCGCTTTCGTCTAATGACATCCTCAGGAACACTGAAATACATAAAAGGTTACGGCCTATATATAGGTTACAGAAAAAAAAAATATAAATAAATAACATACATACACACAAACATACATATATATATACATATATATATATACATACATATCTACACACATAATATATATATATATATATATATGCAATAAACGGAGAAGTAAAAATAAAAATTAAAAATTAAAGATTAGAGGATTAACAAAGAGGCATACAGATTTGTAAGGAAAAATATCGATTTTAGCACAAGATCAAATGAATTAAAAATACAAATTTATACTGGAAATCTACCCGGGTTTTAACATTTTGCCTTTTAGAGTCAAGATTCGATATATATAAAAATAAAATGAAGATTAAAAGTTAATAAAGTAGTGTACAAGTTTACCAAAGATTTAGCGTCCTACCCTTTTTATCTAAATTTGTTTTGAAGGAATTCAAAACAACAGGATCGAGTTGAAAAAGACCTTTGCTTATGTTGAAGTTATTTGAAAGTTGGATAATGGCAGACTCAAGAATATTTCTATTGACAATGTTGCTAGAATGAAATAAAACTGAAGCATTATTCCAATCAATACAGTGGGATAACTCTGACAAATGGACAAAAAGAGCACTGGACAACTGTCCCGTTCTAACGGAATATTGATGCTGTTTTATACGTGTGTGCAAATCCTTTCCCGTCTGACCTATGTAAAAGGAATCACATTGTTTACACCCAATTTTATAGATAATGCCTAAATTATTGGTAGGGCTATTTTTTACTATGATATTTTTCACAATATTGTTATATGAAAATACTACATTAATATCCAAAAGTTTAAGTACATTAGCAATGCCTAAAAAGCCCGGGAAAAATGGAAGTACTAAAATATTTTTTGACAAAGTACGAGCATAAAACAGCATCAATATTCCGTTAGAACAAAAAGAGCACTGGACAACTGTCCTGTACAAGCATAAAACAGCATCAATATTCCGTTAGAACAGGACAGTTGTCCAGTGCTCTTTTTGTCCATTTGTCAGAGTTATCCCACTGTATTGATTGGAATAATGCTTCAGTTTTATTTCATTCTAGCAACATTGTCAATAGAAATATTCTTGAGTCTGCCATTATCCAACTTTCAAATAACTTCAACATAAGCAAAGGTCTTTTTCAACTCGATCCTGTTGTTTTGAATTCCTTCAAAACAAATTTAGATAAAAAGGGTAGGACGCTAAATCTTTGGTAAACTTGTACGCTACTTTATTAACTTTTAATCTTCATTTTATTTTTATATATATCGAATCTTGACTCTAAAAGGCAAAGTGTTAAAACCCGGGTAGATTTCCAGTATAAATTTGTATTTTAATTCATTTGATCTTGTGCTAAAAATCGATATTTTTCCTTACAATCTGTATGCCTCTTTGTTAATCCTCTAATCTTTAATTTTTACTTCTCCGTTTATTGCATATATATATATATATGTATGTGTGTGTATATATATATATATATATATATATATATATATATATGTTTGTGTGTATGTATGTTATTTATTTATTTATTTTTTCTTTCTGTAACCTATATATAGGCCGTAACCTTTTATGTATTTCAGTGTTCCTGAGGATGTCATTAGACGAAAGCGCTTGAGCACCTTTTTGTGTTTCCTTTCCTTCGTGGTTTTATTCATCATATATATATATATATATATAATTTTTCTGTAACCTATATAAAAGGCTGTAACTCTTTATGTACTTCAGTGTTCCTGAAGATGTCATTAGACGAAAGCGCTTGAGCACCATTCTGTTTCTTTTCCTTCGTGGTTTTATTCATCATATATATATTTACATATACAGAGAGAGAGAGAGAGAGAGAGAGAGAGAGAGTTACAAGAACAAGATGAAGCCTGAAAGACCTTTCGGTCCACTCGGGGAGGTTCCTGTTATGAAACTAGTTCATTTTTTGTAACTATTTTAACAGTAGTAGAAAACTGGATAGAAAAGCCTGAGGCTCTCTCCCCCACCTTCCGCTCCCTCCATGACAGAGGTGGGTACGGAAAAAGGTTGAAGAAAATACCTTGACTCTGGAAAAGTTATCATGGAAATTTTGCATGAAAGAGGAGAATACATAAACTAGCTCTACAATTACGCTATACACACATAAAGATCGTACACGAGATATCACCGCTATATAAACTAACCAATAATATATTTGTGCCGATCGCACATCAACCACTTGGTATCGTCACAAAAACCTCGAACACGTGGTTTTGATTTTATGCAAAATATTCACAGCTCTATTTACCGAGGTATCGGTCCAACAAAGGCCCCCATGACCCACTTCAGGTTAGTCCCAGAAGGATTAAGAGAGAGGTAAAGGTTAAACTCTCCATGTCTACACCCATGTACGCGCAAAGCCATCACACCGACAGTGATGAAATGATTCTGCAGAAAAGGGTGGAAACAGGAATTAAGAACAGAAATAAAATTTTCCTCACCATGCCCTCACCCGTCACGCGCATCCAGCCACTCAAGAGAAAAAAAGAGAAAAAAAGAAACCGTGACAGTAGAAACGCAACTCTACCTCATCTTATTCGTGTCATGTTTTTTACAATGAGAGAGAGAGAGAGAGAGAGAGCATATAAAAAAACCCTGAAAAAGAAGAGGATAAGTGAATCTCATCCAAACAATATTAACTAACGGTTGAAGTTAGTTTGCGAGGGTAACCCATTCCCCTATCATGTTCAGTCATCTCGTTGCGATTAAATTTCGTCTCTGGAACGGTTTTTTCCTAATAATAAGGTATTAATAACAGTATGAAGGTATACGTAATAAATGCATAAAAGAATACAATTAAATATGGCAAATTCATAAATTTATCAAAGAATAAATACAAGAATAAATAAACGAATAAATCCATAAAAGAATAAACAGACGAATAAACCCTCATAAAAAAAAGACGATAAATATCAAGTTATTCGTCGTTATTCTTGCGTGTCTCACAACACGACAATGACGACGATATAAAGAACCAGAAAACGAAAACAATGTCAAACGATAGCTTTTCGAGCTACACTATCGTCACCACTGTCAATATCTTTATTATTAATATTATTATTATTATTATTACTCCATGATCATATAGTAACATATACAACCATCATCATTTAGATAATGATCAGCAGATACGTATAGCTTTAAATAGATAATTAATCATATCTTAATTATGATAATTACCTAATAAATCATGACGGCCAAGTGTAATAACTTAGATCTATAATTTATAACAGTTAAATCAACGTTAATTTAACCAACATTGATTGGTTTATAATGACAATAATATTAACATAAACTATCTTGCATCTAAACTGCTTATTGCAAGTCTCGTATACAGTATATATATATATATATATATATACGAAGTCATATGATAAACATCTTTATATGCTATATATAAATTAATTATTGCTTCTAAAAAGACTTTTAAAAATGGCCGAACAAAATTACTGTTAAGCGAGTCATTAATTAAGACTTGCTTTAATCTATTATCGAGTTTGCGATTAACGGATTCCTTCCAATTATTAATTAAAAATTATTTGTTCTTTTAATTTCTTTTTAAATGATTTATTTTTCTTTTAGTTTACTTATATATATATATATATATATATATATATATATATATATATATATATATATATATGTGTGTGTGTGTGTGTGTGTGTGTGTGTGTGTTATTCTGGTGAGAGAGAACATTTGAAAGCTTTGAATATTTTCTGTAATCTTTGTTTTATTTTTTTATTTAATTGAAGTATGGCTGAAGACAGAAATTTGTAGTTATCTTCTTTGACAAAAAGAATGAACGTCTTTTTTCTCCTTTAATCGCGAAAAGAAGTTGCGAAAATATCAAAAAGAAGTTAACTGAAAAAAGAAGCGTCTGAATCGTTACGTATTTGTTAAAAAGTTTTGCGAAATGTTAAAAAAGATTTTAGCAGATAAACCAAATTACGAGTTACTCGTAACGAGGAATGGACGAAATTAATTTTAAATAATTCTGGAAGCAAACGCGTTCCAAATATGTTTATTAACAAATACATTATTATAAAGCAAATTAGTACTTTCGCGAGGGAAATGCGGTGAATAAAAACTCTCAACAATGATTGAAAGTATGAGAGGGTATAGTGTAAAAGATATATACTGTATATAGGGCCCCTATACTGTATATATTGATGTATATTTTATATTTAAATTATATTACTTCTTGACTGCGGAAGGTACACTCATTTAAACATAATGAGAGTAAAAATGATCAAAATAAAGTCTTTTCAAAGGGTGGATTTTATGCGCGGATACACTGCGATGAGAGGGTTGCAGAAGAAGAGAAATTTTGTTAACATTTTGTTATTTATGATATCTGTGTTCACGTAGAACGCGAATGGGTCTTGTTGACGTCTCAAATTTATCAGTGTAAATAATATCATTTCAAAATCTATAACTTATATTTACACGATACGAAAATCGACGCAAATGTATCTTAAAAGCTTTTAGACAAAGAATTTAGTGGTTTAAAAATATTGGAAATAATTCATGATTTTCTTTTCAGTTCGAAGAAACTGCAAAATTTTCTTTTGTTTTCCCGAATCATTATCTCGCTTCGACATATCTATCCCCTTCTGCAGTTAATGAAGTATCCATTTGCGAACAATGGAACGGAACTTTGGTAACGAGTGTAGCATCAAAAGGAAATTTTATTTCGATCATGCGCCAATTACTCTTCTTACTTTAAATGGAAAAAAACTTGTTGCGGGATTTAAGATTAGAAACGGAATCATCTCAACTGAGCATCGATAGCACTCCTTTTGGAGAAGGCAAACCCGCTTCTGTTTGTTAGAATTCTTATGGATATTTACTGCACGAATCATTAAATAAAATGTTTCGGCGATGTCCCAACGAACCAAGTGTGACATTTCTGTCTGAAGCTCATCGATTTTTAATAGGACATAGTAGGCCACAATTCTCTCCCCCCGCAAAAACAGTTTATAATAATAAATTAGTAAAAACAACAAAGAAAAAACTCTCCACTCGTGCAGCGTTACTGAAAATCTTTAACTTCTAAATTTCCTTTAAAAATAAGAGCCGATTGAATTTACAGTTCATTCTAAATAAGGCTGTTTTTTTCATCTTAGGTTTCTCTGACAGCGAGTTCCTTCAAAACTATACCCGAATATGTTGCTCGCTACGTATATGAATGGTAAGAATGTAATTATATAAAAAGTGATTATAAAGTGATTATAAGATAGCGGTGCTCGCCCAAGCCATACCGTGGGCTAGTTAGCTTACTGAAAATTTTTAATATCATTATTAAGAATTCACCCCTTCAGCTTTGGCCCCAATGATTGTTAGCCTGTAACTCGCTTATATATTGAAAATTTGACAGACCACAAGTTTTTGTTAGCGTTTACTCCTAAGGTTTGACTATATCAGATTTTACTTTTAACCGAAGCTATCTCATTAAGATTTAAGGTACAGTACATGAATTATAATTATGTTATAAATTTGCAGAGTTCATAACATCTGGCCTAAGCCCTTAAATCAACAAAATAGGCTATGTTTAAGTGTGGTTAACCTTATGACTTTGTATTTTAACTTTTTCTTTGGGATATTAATAGATATGAAATTGGTCTGCCCGGATGTGAATCTGCAGGTTTAAGATGCGTGCATTCACCAAACATCTCATACTAAATAGAATTAATGCGCCTATAATGAAACAGAGAACTTCGGACACCTAATCATTACAGGTACGTCTCGGAATAATATTCGGAGCTATTGAAGAATAGGGACCCCAGCCTTCTTTAGTTAGGCTTATAAGGCTAACTAACGAAAATATCACGACCTAACCTAACCAATCGTTAGGTTAACTGTACGCCCTTGACTAGGGTGGATCGATTTTACATTTTTTTCGATTTCCATATTCTAATAGAGACAAAAACTTGCGCATGCATGAGAAAATAGCCTCTGCAAAATCTTAGCTTAATAGGTAATCATCTTCTGCCCCCGGCAGAGCGATGAAAATCATATTTTAGTAGTCAAAAACGTATTTTTCTTATAATTTTTAAAATATTTCAATATGCGTGTGTGTTATTTCATGCCTAAGCAACGATATAAATGCTATGGGAAATAAGCACACCGGACAAAAAATTAGTCACCCCTAATAGCACCGATAGTAGGAAGTTCAAGGTCACACAGAGGGCGCTGATGTAGCATTGGTAAGTGACAAGTAGCGGTGACGTAGCACACAGGATCAGATCTGTTTCGTGAGGTGGTGAAGAACAAAGTGTGTGTTGGATACAGTCTGCAAAATGGGTCGTGAGGCGGACGTTACTCAGTGGCAAAAAGGAGCCATCGTGTTTGGCAGAGCCCACGGACACACAATGTCTGAAGTAGCCCAATTTGTTGGTGTGTCAACGCGTACTGTCCAGCGAGTTTACAAAGAGTGGTGTAGTTCGCAATCAACTGACAATCGACGGCGTAACTGTGGCGGAAAACAATTCTCGACAATAGGGGCCGCCGCCATGTTTCTCGTCTAGTAACTGCAAATCGTTTTCAAACCAGAGAACAATTGCTCCAAGAAACCAATGAGGTTCTCCAGCGACCAATTTCCGAACGGACATTGCGACGAGAACTGCATGCGATGGACATCTGGAGCAGGGTGCCACGGAAGAGGCCGCTGTTAACAGCAAGTCACAAATTGGCACGTTATAAATGGGCTCAGAGGCACAAAAACTGGACTGCGGCAGATTGGAAACGTGTAATTTGGTCCGATGAGTCCCGTTTTTGTTTGTTCTCCAATGATGGGAGGCGACGAGTACATCGCAGGTCCAATGAAGCCTTTACTCCTGAATGCGTCGAAGGTGTTGTTCAGGCTGGAAACAGAAAGTGAAGCACAGGAATAGACACCCACGGACTCTGGCGGAACTTCGGGACCGGCTGATGAACGAGTGGCAGCAAATCGATGTTCAGTACATGCACAACCTCGTAGAGTCTCTGCCTCGCCGGATTCGTGCGGTTATCAAGGCCAGAGGCGCCGTCACACGTTATTAGGTACATTCTGAGAGGGGGGACTAATTTTTTGTCCGGTGTGCTTATATAAATGCATTATTTAAGACAAAGAGCCGATCTGAAAATATGTATATAAATTACATATTTTCAGATCGGCTCTTTGTCTTAAATAATGCATTTATATATTTCCCATAGCATTTATATCGTTGCTTAGGCATGAAATAACACACACGCATATTGAAATATTTTAAAAATTATAAGAAAAATACGTTTTTGACTACTAAAATATGATTTTCATCGCTCTGCCGGGGGCAGAAGATGATTACCTATTAAGCTAAGATTTTGCAGAGGCTATTTTCTCATGCATGCGCAAGTTTTTGTCTCTATTAGAATATGGAAATCGAAAAAAATGTAAAATCGATCCACCCTACCCTTGACGATTGGTTAGGTTAGGTCATGATATTTTCGTTAGTTAGCCTTATAAAGCTAACTAAAGAAGGCTGGGGTCCCTATTCTTCAATAGCTCCTAATATTCTATATCACATATAGAGTATTTTAATAGCTATGAGCCTCTGACCTTATATATGATATAAATAATATTTAAACTAACTTTACATGTTGAAACTAATTTACTCCGGCAAATGTTTTTCGAAGGTTAACTGAAGACACGTGGGAGTGGAATCTGGTGTTTAGTCTATCTACAAAACGACAATAATTTCATAAATCAAGTACATTTGTTCTATTTACATTGAAATAAAGGCATTATAACTACTTTATTTTTCCTCTTTAATCGTGATTACGGGATTTATACATTTATTGACTGAACTACATGATGCGTTACGATAATCTTAAAATTCTGAAAACAAAAGGAGGGGAGGAAAATGGGGGACAGACTCTGAGACTCCTTAAGAGGTTATAAATAACTGAACCTCAGGATAAAATACAGAGATGTCACAACAAAAGTGCAACGTGACTCGCTAGCACGTCACGACAAAAAGGCGCAGCAGGTGACTCAAAGACTCCCTGTGACAGAAACAGACAAAAGGTCCAACAATTTCGTTGGGAATCTGCTGGGATATTTTTTACAGTGTACCTTCTTGACCCTGTGCCAAATTATGGTGACACTACGGTGCCTATGCCTCATTCTCCTCACAGTCCAGTTGAGCCATAAGCTCTTTCATTTATGAGAGCGTTAATGGGTTTTATCTTATGCTATTGAAGTGTTTGAGGTTGGGTATACGGTCATTCCACGGTGACGGTCGCAACATTCGGAACAATGTTTAGTAAACAATCAACTAAAACAGTATAAATATGAGAGGTAGGACAAATCTGCTTTGAGGCACTGTAAAGTATGCTCTCAGGTACATTTTGGCGTCATTGTTCTACAATATATTCTTTTATTTTTTATATATTATAAACCTCTGAATCGGCATGACGGTCGCAACACGGAGTCGTATACTTCACACTGCCTTAAAGCAGTTTTGTCCTACCTCCCATACTTATACTCTTTTAGTTGAATATTTACTAAACTAATGTTGTGACCGCCACCGTGGAATGACCCTGTAACAGGAGGAATGAAGCTATCCTCGTCGTTTCGTTATCCCTAAAGGAAATAAATAAACATTATTTAATTACCATTCCAAGGTCTTCGTATGTACGACGGGCGGTCAAAAAATGAGTTTACACGGCGTATAATTTCGTAACTAAAGGACCTACATTGATTATGTTTGCATCAGGTGAATTCGTTAATCATTGTTGGCAACACTGCGCATCGATTCGGCTGCCATCTACCGTACATTGGTTATATGAGTCAGTTGAACATGGCGGCTCGACTGGAACAGTGCCCTGTCATTTCTGCAACGATATTCCGAGTCTGTCAGTGGTCAAGAATTTCTCGAGCGCGTTGTCACAGGAGACGAGACATGGGTTCATCACCGTACTCCGGAAACAAAACGTGCCAGCATGGAATGGAAACACCCTGGGTCCTCGCGACCAAAGAAGTTCAAGATTGTGAGGTCCGCTGGCAAATTGATGGTTACCGTGTTTTGGGACCACAAAAGCGTTTTGCTCGCAGACTTCATGCAAAAAGACACAACAATCAATGCAGCTGCATACTGTTCAACACTGGAACGTTTACGAGCAGCCATTAAACGTAAACGTCCTGGACTGCTCCGTCGGGCAAGGCACTGTTCCATTCGAGCCGCCATGTTCAACTGACTCATATAACCAATGTCCGGTAAATGGCAGCCGAATCGACGTGCAGTGTTGCTAACAATGATTAACGAATTCACCTGATACAAACATACTCAATGTAAGTCCTTTACTTACGAAATTATCCGCCGTGTAAACTTATTTTCTGACCGCCCCTCGTATTTAACTTAGTAGGTCATAACTTCAGGTCTTCTGTCTGTTCTGTCGATTCACGTTATCCAGTCCAAAGCCGTCTTCAATGTCCGACTGCAGAATTTGTCCTTTGTTATGACACACACACACACACACACACACACACACACAAAATGAGCGCATTTCCGCATAAGCGAGTTTTTGACATTTCTAAATCTATTTATCTAAAAAGTAATTAACAAACCAATTTCAACCTAACCTAACCTAACCTTAATGCTATTGAACCGATAAGCACGTGATATATGTTTGGAATGTAATTGCGAGCTCGAAGCGGTGTTTCCTGTTAAGTCATTAAATAGTGACGTACTCGCTAATCTAGCTTAACCTAACTTAACCTAGCTAACCTAACTTAGCGTAACCTAATCCAATTAAAACTAACATATCTTTTTTTTTCGACTAAAGATTTTTGCAGTTTTTTATATAAATATTTTAATGTTCCGAGGTTCATCTGTAAATTTTCACACACACACACACACACGGTAGAGAAAAAGGCGAAGAACACTCGTACATCAAATAAACACAAGCTAGAATGAAAAAAAAAAGAATTCCAAAATGCAAACGGACCATAAACAATTTAAATAAACGTTAAAACGTTAAAATAATCCAATTAACGCGATGAACAAGGCGTTAAATTATATATTGACGTATATCACCGAGATACAAATTGAAACAAAATTTGTAACATGGTTCTTTGGTCGTAAATTCGACGAATCTTTAGTGAAGTTTACACGATCGTATATTCAGTGGAAAACAAACACGCTTCCACAAAACAACTTGTTAATAACCCGATAATTTATATGTTTAAAACACTTGAATTATTCTTATTCTCCTTCTTATCATAATTATTATTATTATTATTATTATTATTATTATTATAGTAATGTTGCTGATATTTTTTATTAAAAAGGTGATATGTCTTCGATGACCAGGTAATTTTTTTTTTTTAAATGTGTTTAATTTTTGAGTTTTTAAGTTTTAATTTAGTATTTTTAGATTATTTTAAGATAAATAATGGATTTATAACTGTTCAACGTTTAATTTTTAATTCTCCATCATATATATATATATATATATATATATATATATATATATATATGAGACAGGCAATTTTACATGTTATTCACCTTTAATAGGCTGAAAAATTGAGGTTTCTTATTAATAATAATAATAATAATAATAATAATAATAATAGTAATATTAATATTAATGTATAAATAAAAACATATTGAGACATACTTATTTTTTATAAATAAAGACTAAAAAATTTTTTATTATAGGTAAAATACCAAAGAGTATTTTATCAAGTATTTCAAAGCATCATTTTCATAATTATATATATCAACAGCAGAACATGAATTTAGTGTCGATGAAGTATCAAAGTGAAAGGATTTTTGTGTCCTTCGAACGGAATAATTTTAACCCGCAGCGTTTATTTTAAAAATTAGTTAAAAATAAAAAAAAAATTCATTTGTTTAAAATTTTGTTTTAGATTTAATTTTTTTCCCTCTTCAACCATCATAAAAATGGTTTTATTATTATTTTTCTTTCAAATTTATAATTGCAAACTGCTTTTGCGCTTATTTTTTACGATAAGAAAAACCCGCAATAAACGTGGGGACCAAGACAATACTCGGAGGCTTCGAGTAACACTGTTGGATTATGGTTACACGCAGCTTCCAAGCATTAGCATTTTTACGTTTGCGTGTAGATGCTGATATTGCAAAACCCGATAGGTAGCAAAACCCTAATTTTAGGGAAGGAAAACCCGACTAATGTCTAGAACGTTCACGAGCGTTCGAAACGTAATTATTTCGCGTACGAGGAAAAACAGAAGTGAATTCGCCTTTTTTTTAGACTCATGCCGATAACACGAATTGAAGAATTGAAAAATTTCCCACCCCCTCTCAAGAGGAAAAAAAGAAATGTAGTGTGGGGTGGGGGATGGAACGTAGCGCTTACCAATTTTCCTTCAGTTAGTTACTATAACTCTGCATGCTGTTAACTGGTTACGAAAATACAGTCGCAAATAATTTATAGTCAATGAGGAACACGTTTTTATGGACAAATTTTTAGACGTGGGAAAAAATTTGTCACAATTCAAGGTTGATTGATATATTGCTCTTGTCGAGGTAATCACTTCAGAAACATTTGCATCTTGCTTAAAAAGGAGTAACCTCCAGTTAAATCTTCAATCAAATCTTCAGTCAAATATTCAGTTAAATCTTCGAGTAAGTCTTTTCTCTGAAATCCCGCTGATTTTGTTTGTCATATGCATCTTCAGAGCTGGATTCATCGAATATGGTGTGCCCTTTGTGGGTAGGTGTTGGCCCCCATTGAGAAAACATTCTCTGGAGCGATAGTGAGAGGATATTAGGGATTGTTGTTGTTGTTGTCAGAATGAAAAAAGAACGTGTATCAATCTTTTATTCCGTTACTTCCCATATATAATATATATATAATATATATATATATATATATATATATATATATATATATATATTATACACAGTATAATGATGGCAATTTGCACGAAGATGCGTTTATTTATTATACAGAATTATAATAATATCTGAGAACTGTAAATGGCCGCGGAGCGCTTCATTTCGGTTAACTTCAATTACGAAGCAAACAAAGATGCGAAAATTAGAATAACCTTTTCGTTACTTGAAATCACGAAATCACGGAATAATGACTCGTAAGATGGTATTATTTATAAGAACACCGCAGGAATTCCAAAAGAAACGGGAATCTGTTTGATCAAAAAAAAATTATAACTATCACAGTAAAATAATTCCCGCGGTGGGAATGATTTTATTACGCCCTTAAAAAGGAAGCCTATGTTTACGATATTTGGGTAGGGCCCATTTACGTGAGTAGGAGGAGAAAGTCGAAGTGTGAAGGAGCCATAAAGATGCGCGGACGAGAAGAATCTATTAATTTGTGCCTTTAAAAAACTTGAGAGGTAGTTGGAATAATCTGTTCAAATTTGTTAAAACCGAAACAGATGGTAAAATTCTCCGTTCCTCTTATATTATCCATGTGTACTTATGTTAAAAGATATTTTTTCAACTAGCACCTGTGCAGGGCCAAGAGCTATATATATATATATATATATATATATATATATATATATATATATAATATATATATATATATATATATAATATATATATATATATATATCAGGCGCTAGTAGGACAATAAATTTGTTTGATAAAACGAATCCTTCAGGCGTTGCATAAGTTGCTTGAAGATGCTCAGGATTAAGACTGTTCGTGAGTCACGACCGATGATGTGAGCTTTTCTCAGGTGAAAAAAAATGTGCACGTGAGCAATACAAACTAATGAGAACGATCCAAAAATCCGATTATCCATTTATTCATGCTGTACATCAACGTATGATCGTCTGATGTTCGAAAATATGCGTCCATTGTAGCGTACAAAATAAGGTTTGACTGTGCTTTATTTAGGATTCTCATTTTATTCGTAAGTTCGCTATTTTTACTCTCATTTACTCATATCCTTATACGTGTACGAAGACATTATGGTGGTGTATTCATTTCTGCGGTATTCATCTCGGCTTTCTTTCCAATAAAATTTTTCAGCTTCGTTTCAATATACAGCGCATACAGTCAGTATAATATATATATATATATATATATATATATATATATATATATATATATATATATATATATATATTATATATATATATATACAACATCTCTCTTGACCGAGGTTTTCTATTTATTTATTTTGAGATTATAGTTTTAGATTAAAAACATGTTTCATAGTTTTACAAAGCATTGTTTCGCCATATGCGCCCATTCTAGGTATATACGGGCAGCTCGAAGAATCACTACTGGAAGAAACAATACTCTGTTATATCATATCGAAAGTAGTCGTGCTATTCATAATCCTTCGACCGTGGGTTTGTCGTTAGTTTGCATTATAGATATACTGTGGGCTTTTGTAAGGTCCGGGAGTAGAAATGATTCATCAGGGGCAAGATACATCGCGAGTTTATATGCTCTCTCCCTGAGGCCACAGAAATGCACCTGTTCTGATATATATATATATATATATATATATATATATATATATATATAATTATATATATATATTATCATCAGTTGCCATCATAAAATTTCAGTACGCAAAGTCAACACCTCAAACTAACCTCAAAACCAACACGGAACGTTACACTTAATCATAATAATGAATCAATTCTAATGATTTTTAGTTAATCCAAAGCTTTTAAATTACTATAATTGCAAAAAACCACCATTCAATTAACCCTTTAAACGAGGGTTGTTTTTTTTTGCAATTGAAAAAGAACGTTCAGTAAATGTACATTTTTTGCTCGTTTCACGATAAAAAAAAATTCCTAATCCGAATTAGTATCGCGTCTTCTTTATTCCCTTGGACGACACCTTCGCACCGAACCCAACACCACCTTCAATCGCTGTACGAAACCCGTTTCCCGTATTTTGGTCATTTGTACACTCCTTAATTGTAAAGTTAATTTAACACATATTGTCATGAAAGGGTGTTACAAAATATACTTCACTTATACATTATCTTAATTTTCATATAAAATTTTGCATGACGGCATAATTATTGAGTGTCACAAACGTTTTGGTTTTTATAAGTCGTACCATAACTTCATTGCTGATGACGTTCCATAAACAAATTAAGACAAGTTTGGAAGACGCAGTCCGCAAACTTTAAGACAATGACAGATTTTTATCAAATTGTAAAAAATGTATGGAGTCAATGCCACTTTCGAGCATCTCGTGGTTCGGTTGGTTACGGCCGAGTGTTGCCGAAAATTGGGCGGTTTGTATTTTCTGTACCTTATGTATCTTATGCTAACTACTACACTATAGTGTGTATATATATATATATATATATATATATATATATATATAGTGTGTATATATAGAGAGAGAAGAGAGAGAGAGAGAGAGAGAGACGCCCGACGCATGAGCACGCGTTGTAGTGGGGCGGTAGCACTCGCGACTGCTACTGAAGAGGGGCCGGGTTCGAATCCTGGGGCGGGCACCATTTTGTGTTTCCTTTCCTTCGTGGTTTTATTCATCATAAATTTTTCACGTGTTACTTTCGTGAAATAATTTTCATATATATATATATATATGTGTGTGTGTGTGTGTTTATCTGGCAAATTGGATATATGTAGATGCATTTCACAAAAGAACACCTGAAAGTGCTCTGCACTCAGTCAGTATTAATTGATGCAGTTATTATTGTGTGGCAACGCAGGATAATGCAATATTCAGGTAATTAAGAAATGCTTCAATCACTGAAGAATAATGGTATGAGTATCGAACCTTCATAATTACTTCCTGACTCAGTCTCATTCCCATCCGCACACCGTAATTTAGTGGGAATTCTCGAAGTGGTAATTTAACATTTAACATGGGAAATGTAATGCAGTGTGAATGGGAATGAATCAATTTGAAAATCTCCTCCTTTGGGATTCTCACTTTTGAGAGAAGAATGAAATGGGCTTAACAGCGATGAGCGAGATGAAACCATCATTCATTACCCATTTCTCTGCTAACGTATATATATAAGCGATATCAAAAGACCGTTTCGATATTCAGAATATGAGCTGGGATTCTTACTATAGAAATACAGGGTATTCAAAAAGAAACGCAACCCATGAGAGAATGTATATATCATTACAACCAAACTTTCTGTTTCGGGATGCGTTTCTTCTCGAACAAATTGTACAAAGCTCTTAAAGAAACGCATGAGCATGGACAATTGCGAGTATATAGGAGTACATTCACTTAAAAAAATTGAATTAAAAAATATTTAGATATTAATTTTTTACTTTCTAATTAAATTTATCTTTTAAATCATCTTTTTTTCTTTTTAAAGTTTGAAATAAAAAATTGAAATACATAAATTGCGCGATCGTAAAATCTTAAAAATATTCAAATATAAAAACTGTTTTTGAATGAACTTTACATTACAATTAGAACATTTACATCATATTTTACTTAGTTTTCATTTAAAACATCCAATATATTTCTTTTATTTTAAAAATGTTTTGAAATATTTATGCCAAACTAATATTCCAAACCTTAAATTTACAATAACCCCCTTAAAAAATATCATAAATGCCTTAATAATGCATATTAATACCCGTGTTACTTGACAAAAACATAAAAATATACCCTAAAAAGCTAGCTTGAATACGCCGACAAACACACACACACCACACACACACATATGAGCCGTATATATCTATAGGTTTTTTCCTTATATGCAAATTATGTAATTTATACTGTATATATATATTTACAGAGATAAAGGTAATTACCTGTTTTGAGGTATCATATTGCAACGCCCTTCCCTAATTATCAGTCTATTATTTAATCAACAATCTGTGCAACATTCGAGATTTATTATGAGGAGATTATAAGACCTTTCAAACCTATAAATCAACATTACATAGGAGTGAACAAAATGTCATGTAATTTATATAGAGTTTGTATTTGTATTCAATGGGTCACTATAACGTTATGCTTGCTTGAAAGCATGTATGGATCTTATGCCATATATATATATATATACACATACCATTATTCGTGCATACATAACTCTAAACCCATGCAGATTTACGACTAACGAACTGCGCATGCGCTTTACAACAACAACCTCATAAAATGTAAGTACAAATTTGTATCATGTATTTAGTTACTGTATCTTAAACTCGAATCAGATTTACCACTTTTGATCCTGTATTTCTACCATATAATTTGCTTTTTCCTTTTTTCTTCTTATATTTTTATCTGGCTTTTGATGGGCACTTATTTCGTCTTCTCCCTTGAATTTTGACTCCCTTTAAGTGGGTCACTTTCTGTTGCTTGTTATATAGCGTTGTCGTTCCGAAGGTCAACGAAATATAACGCTTCTTAGATGCTGTTCGTACCGCTATTATGATCAACGTAAACTTGCAGCATAGGAAAATCTCTCTCTCTCTCTCTCTCTCTCTCTCTCTCTCTCTCTCTCTCTCTCTCTCTCTCTCTCTCTCTCTCTCTATATATATATATATATATGTATATATATATATATATATATATATATATATATATATATATATACACACACACACCAAAATTACGTTTCCTCAATGCTCGTAAACGCGTTTGGGTAAGCGACCATTAAGGGATATAATACTCGTACATTCCCAATCTTATATACGTTTATGAAACATCAACGGACGTTCTGAAAACGTTTGGTAAACGACCAATGAAAACGTGTTGGTAAACGACCGCTGAAAACGTGTTGGTAAACGACCAATGAAAACTATAACACTTTTCTAATCTCATATAAACATTCAACAAAACGTTCTATATATATATACACACTATAAACGTTCGTTAAATGATCATTGAAAGATATAATTCTTATGAACATTCATAAAACGTCTACGAACGCTCTAAAAACGTTCTTAAAAAAAAAGAACGTTAGGTAAACGACTATTGAAATATATAATAATACTTTCCCAATCTTATAAACGTTTATAAAACGTTCAAAAAAAGAACCGAACGTTCTAAAAAAAAAAAAGTGGGTAAACGACCAGTGAAGGATTATAATAAGATTCCCAATCTTTGTTCAAATAAACTTGGAAATGGGAGGAAAAATACAGATTTATAACCATAAATACAAAACTGACACCTTTGATCTTGTTCTATCATGACTTTTTTACACGAATGCTCTCTTCCCATTACGGAATTTTTGAAAATTTTATTTATTTCTTTTTTTTTATCAATATTTTTTTTTAAGCTTACATTCTTATGTATATAATAATATAATAATAATAATAATAATAATAATAATAATAATAATAATAACTATTATTAAATCGTAAATTAACTTTTAAGATGTATAGTTTAGTAAAAACAATTTTTTTTTACTCGAAATTTAATATTCAAACCAAGTTTGAAAGAGAGTAATCTTATTATTAAAATTACTATAGAGTAATTTTGAAATGTAATTGCAAATTACATTAAAATTTTGCTTCAAATGTGCCAAAAGGCTTTTAGGTTTCGCGTATAATGGAAGAATGAGCTTGCTGCATGCATTGCTGTCTTAATTAAGTCGAAAATTTTAATAATATTAAAGAGAGAGAGAGAGAGAGAATGAGATTAAGGGAGTGTGTGTGTGTGTGTGTGTGTGTGTGTGTGTGTGTGTAATTATAGGATTACTTAATTTTCCCGACTTGTTCATCCATTACGAATGAAAATAGGGATCGTTCGTGATGAACTTTCCTCTTTCGCTTTCCAACTCAATTCTCATCTTCCTCACACTCGAGATTTCCAGGATAAAGCGCAAAACACACACTTTAATTGCTCTAAACGTCGGAGCTCAAATGAAGAATTGTGTAAAGTACGTAGTAATGATCGAAAGAGGAAAGGTTTCCAGAACGGAGTCTTATTTCTAAGGGCTTTTTTTCTGCCTTATTCTCCTTCTTCTTCTTCTTCTTCCGTTAAAGGACCAGCTCCAATTTCTTCTTCTTTGGTAACTCTGCGTATTTTAACTCTTGTCTTTTCTATATAAAGTTTATTTTTTTACTCAGTTATGGGAATAGAATTTGTCCTCATAAATATAATGGAGACGCGTTTTATTTAAATTTAAGCCTGAATAAAATATTAATATAGTTAGGGAAATAAATTCGCCGAATTTTTTTTTTTTTTTTAAATATCTTCACAAATTATATTTGTTAATTAAAATTTTAAAAATTAGTAATATTCAGTAATACATATGGCAGCCTTTTATTTTTTTAAATTTTAATTTTTTTTAATTAAATTCTTTCCACAATATATTTATATTTTTAAAAAGAAACCAATCCCATAATAGATATATTTAAACCTTAATTTATACGCTTTTAATCTCTAACTTTTTTAAACCATTTATATTGTGTTAAAGAATAATATATCCTTTTGTCAGCCTTATCATCCACGGAGCTTCAAACGCGGAAATGCTCAAATAACCTTATATTCATTCCAAACCTTCGTATAACGGATAAAAACTTGATTTTAGTTATTAAAATAATTTTCCCGATACAAACTGTCATTATTTTTTATTAATGCGAGTAAATAATCCATTTAACTTCCTCAAACACCGAAGCAATCCCAGCGAACACCTTTTGTATAATAATGACGATCCATTACACTATTTATTTTCAGCAACGCAATTTCTTTTGAATAAGTTGTTACATCATTGAGGTATCCAAAGTGATTTTACATCAATAACGTATAATAATAAGTTTTAACCTAATTCTTAACGACGAAAGATACGAAATAATTTGGGAATAAAAATTTATAATTGGGTGAGAAGGATCGTAAACACGATAAAATACAGCAAATTAACTGCCTGAATTTGAGGGTTTTGATTTCCATGCAACATGCAGTGAAATTCATGAATGCGTGGGACTCGGGATGCAAATTGTCCCAATTAGCTATAGGGTATTCAAACTAAGAAATATTTTACCCCCAAAAAAAAATGTCCCATGCGCCTTGGCACTATTTCATTAAGATAAAAAATATATTCTCCTCCCAGCAAAAATAGAGGAACCAAAGTCCAAAAATGGGAGAATTTGAAGTTCAAAGAAAAACATATAAATCTTGAACAACTTTCGGAAAATGTTTACAGCGGTAACTAAAAAAAAAAAAGAAGTTATTAAGCCTTTAGTGCCCAGTGTCACTATACTGATTTTGTTCTGGCTAACGCCATACGATTTTATTCAGTTTCGGAAAAGACCTCCGGCCGCTAAAGGATTAAACAAATGTCTCTTAACCCTTTAGTGCCCAGTGTCACTTCACTAATTTTGTTGTGGCTAACGCCAGACGATTTTATTCAGTCTCGGAAAAGACCTTCAGGCGCTAAAGGGTTAATAGTTTCCCCGATTCCTTCAAGATTTACAGAAACGATATTTGGCCAATAAATTTCAGCTTTTGTTTTTTGCCTTTTGGACGGAATAGGTTTTTATATCAATTCTTATACGCTGAGTTCGAAGGTAACTTCAGAATTTTTTATTACGTATAGTTTTATAGATCTGTGCATACGAGTAACTTATCCATTTATGTATATGTATACATTGTAATGTGCTTACTATACTTTACTGAACTATGCTGCGCACTAGCATACTATATACTAAGCACTATAGTAAGTATACAAGTAAATAGATGCTAGTGTAGCATATATAATATAATTGAAACATACTGGTTGCATTTCATTAGTAACATTTCTGTTTCAGGAAATAATGTCCCGTACATGCGAGAATAAAGCACACAGTTTTTTCGACATCCGTGGTCTGTTCACCACGAAATCCCACTTTGGTTGCAGAGTGGGCGATTAAACGAAGAATGAGCCCCTTATGTATGCTGTTTCACCAACGAGAGTAGGAAGAACATAAAGTATCCTAACGTAGAATAAAACCAGTATCTCATAGTGAAAATTTTCCCTATCCACTCACACCGTCAACCGATTCCTCCTCTGTCTCGGAGGATGATGAAGTGATGATGCCTGTAGATGGTGATGAGAAATTCCTAGCACTACCACAGTCCACAGTCCACAGAGCCTCATCCGATTTGCACAACCTGAACTGAATGATTTGGTTAGGGCCTAAACCCAACTACAGAACAATCCGAGATCTTGAGCTCAAGGCTGCAACAATGGAACTTACTTACTGGCTCCAAACACCAAACCATCATTTTTTAGGAGTCATCATGTGACTTCAGCCTCTTTTTTTTTGAGGAGCGAGATAACTTCTGCTTCTGCAAAGCTGTCAACGGCTTGATAGCCGCCCTCGGCTATGAGCACAATCTTGAAGAATGGCGTCTCTTCATAGATTCATCAAAGTTAAGCGTCAAAGCTGTTCCATAATAGGAACATCTATCTAACAATTCCCACTGTACATTCACCCCATATGGGAGAATCACATGAAAATACATCCCCTAAACTACAGGATCCATAAATACAACATCAGCAGTGACCTCAAAGTTGTTGGCCTTTTCGGTCTTCAGTCAGGTTTTACAAAGTACTGCTGTTTTTGGTACTTGTGGGATAGTCGTGCAAGAACTGACCACTAACTCAGACGACTTCGTCAGAGAGGTACAATGATGCTAGGAGAGATAAATGTCAAAAACAGGCCTCTGGTTGACCAAATGAAAATTTACTTGCTTACATTATGCTGGACTTAATGAGAAACTTTGTAAAATCCTCAATAAAGATGGTCCTGCTTTCCAGTATCTGAAGACCAAATTTCCTAAGATCAGTGATGCAAAACTGAAAGAGGACATTTTTTTAGGTCCCCAAATCCGCCAAGTGATGAACGATGTGACATTCGAGGAACATTTGAAAAGCATGTTCTAGTTGCGTGGAGGTCTTTCAAAGATGTTTCTCATGGCTTTCTAGGTAACAACAAAGAGCCAGACTACAGAGTCTCAGTAGCTAGACTGCTAGAAAACTACAAACAAAAAGGGTGCCGTACGTCTCTGAAAATACATTTCCTGCACTCTCATCTCGATTTCTTCCCAGAGAATATGGGTGCAGTAAGTAGCGAGCACAGAGAAAGATTTCAAGCATCAGGAAATTGCGGAAATGGAGCGACGCTACCAAGGTCACTGGAATCCCAACATGATGGGAGACTGCTGTTGGATGCTACAGAGAGAAACCATCGGCAATACGTACAAACGAAAATGTAACCAGAAACATTAAGTCTTCTCATTTCGTGCATTTGTAGGGTTTTGTGCGTACAGATTGATGTTTGTACAACACATGCCAGATATATTCGTAAACTATGCCAGAAACTGGCACAGCGCTCACGCCATTACCAGTATCATCGGGATTCAAACCCTCGACCTCATTGTCTTAATTTCGCTCACAGAGGAATAATATAATAATAATAATAATAATAATAATAATATACGGTAATAACTAGGGCATGGTTAATTAATCATTTTTAGGAAAAAGTGATGAATGATGAAATTTTCTAATTAATCAATGATTAATTGATTAAAAATTATTAAAAATTAAATACTTCTGAAAAGAGTAAGAAAGAGCTTTATTGTTTCTGTTGCGTGAGATAAGACCGAAGAAAACATTTTGCTCAAACATTTAGTTTGCTTTAGTTCAAGAAATCAGGCATGGGCGGATTAGACAGTTTATATATGCAAAAAGGTGCCAAATTCAAATGATACATTACAAAAATTAAGGTAAAATGATGCTGAAATTATGAGGAAAATTAATCATTTCCCATCATTTTCTAAAAATATTTTTT
This sequence comes from Bathynomus jamesi, assembly GCA_023014485.1. Lineage (NCBI taxonomy): Eukaryota > Metazoa > Arthropoda > Malacostraca > Isopoda > Cirolanidae > Bathynomus > Bathynomus jamesi. Next base: position 565,642 of record JAJOZX010002030.1, read on the forward strand.
TTTTATTAATTAATGATTAAATTCGAAACAATGATTAACTGATTAATCAGAACCATGCGCTAGTAATAACTCAACCGAAACAATTTTGAACAGTCTTCAAAGCACTAAAACAAAACGAAGTAATTACAAAGAAAAAAGATTGAAAAATAAAAATAAAATCGTCGTCAAATTGTTATCCACAATGCAATGACACCCCAATATTTTCAGAGCAATATCTTAAATTATCTCGTCACATGCAACTACATATATATATATATATATATATATATATATATATATATATATATATAAAGCAATTTTAATTACGTATTTCAAAACAAAACATGACAAGTGGCCACTTTCATTGTGACATAAAAAATTAATTAGTTAAAATATAATTAAATCTTTGAGGAGTTAACTGATAATTTTTTTAAATAAAATATTTTTATTGGACAGAAACATGTCAATTGGTGCCCGATACATATTGATAGGTGTTAATGACGTATATATATATATATATATATATATATATATGTGTGTGTGTGTGTGTGTGTGTGTGTGTGTGTGTGTGTTGTGAGGAAAAACAGACGAGACTGTGAACTGTGAAAGAAGAGAGAGAGAGAGAGAGAGAGAGAGGATTGCAAAACATAGGATTATTTTGTGCCTACACATTTTAAATGAGGCTCACTTAAATTAACCTTAACCATATAAAGAAAATATATTAATTTATTATGATTTTTTAGCATGGGTATTCGTTGGATGTGAAAAATAAAGGAAACGCGAAAGAGTGGACATCCAACACTAAATGGTGTGTGCATATATATATATATATATATATATATATATATATATATATATATATGCATTTGGGTATGTGAGGTGGAGAGCACAAGAAACCAACTCTCCACTTCACCAGGCCAACTCAAGAAGAGGGGCAACAAGCTTGACCTTCGTGAAATGAGGAATCATCGCACGGAACATTTGAAAGGTTGAATGGTGTGTATATATATATATATATATATATATATATATATATATATATAAGGTGAAATATACACCTACATACATTTATTTGAGTGTGCACAAGTGAATAACATTAATATTTTGGGGGTCTTTAACCTCCTTCGTTATGGCAAAAGTCACGTGACAGAAAGCGCCAAAAAACAGTTTTACGTGCGCAGGATTCGAAGTAAGAAAACTGTCTACATTGTCTGGACAATGAGGACGAACACTCATCCAATTACTGAACAAACCTAATGTCGCTTAACCTCTCTGATCTAACGACGTGACTACGATTTAGCTCCTTTCAGTGAAGAAGGTCATACACGAAAAAAAAGAAAAAGGTCTTAATCGTAGTTTTAAAAAAGGATTAATGATGGAAATCTCTGTGACTGAGGAAACTAAATATTATATAAACAAGGCCTCTAACACACACATATATATATATATATATATATATATATATATATATATATATATATATATATATATATATATATATATATATATATATATATACACACTATAACAACATTATTGATGCACTCGAAAACAATAAAACCTATGATGTGATATACAGACTTTGACAAGGCGTTCGACAAGTGTGACCATGGAATCATAGCACATAAACTGAAATATATTGGAATAACAGGAAAAGTAGGAAAATGGGTATATACAGGGGTGGCCAAGTTTCCTGGACCCAACAGCCACATACGACGTTTTTCAGATGTACGAGAGCGCAAAATATTTTAAAAATAATTTAATTATTAAAAACATATACATGGAGTTATACTCACATTATTAAATTGTTTAATTACTGCTTGTAGAAGGCTTAGTTTGGGTCTTCATTTTGGCTGTTAATGTTTTAAAGTCTGGCTGATGTGATGTTAAGGCGGTATGAAGAAGCTCAGTCAGGTGTTCGTTAGTGAGGGCAGCACGGTTTTGACTTTACAAACTTCATTACCGAGAAGAGTGCTTCACAGCAATAAGTTGTCCCAAAAACTGAGATAAGTCGGAAACTGGTTTTCCTGAGGTGAGGGTACTTTGTCTCTGGTACTTGCTTCCAAAACTCAACTGCAGATAAGCTTTTATGTATCAATTTTAAACCCACGTCCTCCTGTAGCTCCAAAAGTTCTGTTTGTATTGAAGCAGCTTCAGTAACAAAAGGTGTGGTAACAGGACAGCCATCGTTGACGACATCAATCAGGAAAGGATTTACAAGAAATTCGAAGCATGGTTTTAGCTTCTTTAGTTCATCAAACCTGAAGTGAAAATCATCAATTAGTCCTTCTAATTTACCTTTGTATTCCTCCAATTTACTATCTTTTATTTCAATATCAGGAAAAGTGTTTGCTCGGTTTTTCAGGTGGGGAAAGTGGTCAAATTTTTTTGTTACTAGATCTTTTTGGAAGAGCTTTATTTTATTCTGGAAACTGAAACTGTCTGTGTAAGGTCAGATATGACCTTATCCTTTCCCTGAAGCCAAATTTAGATTTTGAAGGTGTTGTATTACATCAGTAAAAAACATCAGATCCTGTCCCCATTCGTGATCTTCTAGTTGTGGGTATGACTTTCCCTTTTCTTTCAAGAAATCAATGATAAGCTCCAACAGTGCAACAAACTTATTCAGGAGATTACTAGTTGATAACCACCTTACAATACAGTAGAATGAAAGGTCATCTGGCTTATCTTGAAGATCCAGCTCCTCGATAAAATTTCTAACGCTCGGTGCGTTTTTGCATTTGAACGAATGAAATTCACAATTTCTAGAACACATTTCATAACACTGTCATACCTAAAGTACTTGCCTACCAAATGACCACGGTGAATGATATAGTGAATAAAGAGACACACAGGATACTTGGGATCGCGTGTCAAGAGCCCAACTCGGCCTACATTTTGTCCCACCATAGCTGATGCTCCATCTGTTGCAACACTGACAAGTTTATTCAATGGTACTTGAGCATTTGATAATGCCTTGTCAAGTGCGTTCTTTATGTCAACCCCTCTGGTGGTTTCTCTTAGGGTCATTAAGTCCAAGAGTTCTTCTTTCACATTTCCATCGCTAGTAACATAACGAACAAATATCGCCAGTTGAAGGTTATCTTTAATATCTGTGGATTCATCGAGGGCCAAACTGAATGCAACATAATTCTTCAAATCACTCTGCAACGAGCATGTAATTTCAGCACTGATCTGGGAAATACGTCTCTCTGTAGTGTGGCGGGAAATAGAAATACTTGCTATTTGTTCTCGAAGCTTTGTGTTATCTGGAGCGAGAATTGCAGTAACATCGGCAATATTCTTCTTCACAAATTCTCCACTACTGTAGGGAAGTTGAGCACGAGCAATATTCCATGCCATAACAAAACTAGCTTCAGTAGTTAAGTCAGCTGTCTTACACAATGATGAAAGTACAGTTTGTTGGGCAACTAGGCTAGAGTCCAACATTGTTAACTTAGTCTTCCGCAATTCTGATTTGGGAGGAAATTCCGTAATAAAATTTTTATGGTTAGTTTCATGATAACACTTTAAGTTACTGGCTTTAAAGTGATTGAGTGCCACGTGGCAGATAAGACACACAGGTTTCCCACCCTTAACAGTAAAGGCAAAGCTCTTCTCCCACTCCTGTTTAAAAAGTATATTTTCTTCTTCATATTTCCGTTTCTTACACTTTGTCTGCTCAGTCATTTTAATCAACTAAGGGGTTGTATAACTTTCACTTGTATACTCTAGTGAGAAAAATAGCCACTATTTGATCTAAGAAGCCAATTTTAAAACACACTCACTCGTTACTACACGCGGCCCGCAGGGTAGCTCGAGGGGTACTGGACACTGGTGAGTGGCGATTGGTGTTAATTACTAATTACGTAATTATCCCGCTTAGTGCCTGTCACGCAAAAGAAATTGTCGTACGCATGACGCATTTTATTGTCAATTCAATTTTTTCTTGTTTTTTTTCATATTTTTTTTATTATGTGAAAAAAAATTATATTTGTATTATGAATTTTGTCTTTTATGATAAATACAATAAAAACCAAAATTGTCTTGCGAGCCGCAGTTAACAACCTCGAGAGCTGCATGCGGCTCGCAAGCCGGGTTTTGGCCACCGTTGGACTATAATTTACTGAGTGAGCGGCAGCAAGTCGTTACAATTCAAGGAATACCTTCAAGTCAGAAATCCTTAGCTCAGTACCACAAGGAACAGTATTAGCTCCATCACTCTTCATAATCATGCCAACTGATATAGATGAGGAACTTACCAGTGACAGCACAGTAACATCCTTTGCCGATGACACAAAGATCAGTAGAAAAATAAGAACGAAGAGGATATAAAATCTCTACAATCAGACATGAACAGAATCTACAATTGGTGTGAAGGAAATAATATGAAATTTAACAATGAAAATTTTCAACTATTAAGGTACGGAAGAAGGGAGGAGCTAAAATCCATAGACAACTATATCCCAAATGGACAGGAAATTCAGAGAAATTCTAAAGTAAAAGATTCAGGTGTTGTATTGACTGATGACGCGAAATTTGAAACACAAAATAAGATAGCAGTAAACAGAGCAAAGAGAATAACTGAGCAGATACTGAGAACCTTTAAACGAAGGGATAGGAATATAATGATTCCTCTGCTGAAAACACTGATCACACCCAGAGGCGGATTAAAATATCTTGGGGCCCCGAGGCAATGAAAAATATCGGGGGGGCCCTTTTCTATAGCTTTTTATTAACAATACATGCACAGTACATAGTACATTTACACGAATTATATGTACGGTGCTCAGGCTAATTGAGAAACAAATTTAAAAGAACCTTAACACAGTGTATTTTGCCGTTTGCTAAAACAAAACAGTATTAAACAAACTTTACTTTAGGGCCTATAAAACGTAAAATAAAACAGGGAATTTGTCAGTTTGTGTACTCTGTCATATTTAATCAAAGAAGTATGCGAAATCTCGAATTATATCATCGAAACTCAGTTGATTGGGGGGGCCCCCTCAAGCATGGGAGCCTTAGACTTCAGCCTCAATAGCCTCAGTGATAATCCGCCACTGATCACACCCAAGTTGGAGTATTGCTCTTTCTTAACATCCCCATACATATATATATATATATTATATATATATATATATATATATATATATATATATATATATATATATATATATATATATACACACACACACACATATAATATGAGTCGTCTAGAAGGTATTCGGAGAAGACAGGGGAACACTATTATTTACACTTGGAAAATAATGGAATAACTAGTCCCTAATCTTACTTTGAACTTTATAACCACTCAAACAAAAGTGGAAAGTAGAAAAGGAAGAATGTGTCGTGTTCCCAAATTAAAGGCTAGACAGGGAACATCCTCAACTCTGAATGAAAATAATTTTGTTGTGAGAAGACCAAGACCGTTCAACCAGGTGCCTAAGGAACTAATGAACACGAGTGGTGTAGCGGTGGATATTTTCAAAAGAGGACTAGACACCAGGCTCAAAAACAATTTCAGATGAGCCGGGAGTACCTGACTATGTGAAGTGGAGGCGCAAGAAACCAGCTCTTAACTTCACTAATCCATCTCAAGAAGAGGAGCAACAAGCCTGACCTCCGAAAAATGAGGAATAATCGCACGGAACATCTAAAAGGTTAAAAGATATATATATATATATATATATATATATATATATATATATATATATATATATACTAGCAAACACAAAAGGTAAAAGACAAAATACAAAAAATAAAATAAAGAATGTTGAATTGTATATATCAAGAAATTCAATTGTTACACTAACTATTGGCTATTTAGCCGAGTAACGTTTTGCTTTTCAAATTCAGATCACATCTGTGTATTGAACTGAGTAAAAATTATGTTCGATGCAAGATCATGACATTTCATGACTGGTTTATCATCAAGTTTTGACAAATTATAAAAAAAGCTGTCAAGTTTTAAGTGTCTTAAAAAAAAAATATATCTATATATAATTATATATATATATACAACCGGAGATGATGGAGTGGTATAAAATAATTGAGTAAAATGAAACATCGTTTGTCTGATTCGAGGCAACATATGATTGATTCACGTGACCAAACGGTTCCATGTTCGAATCGCTTTCAGAGAGAGAGAGAGAGAGAAATTTTAAATGCAGGAAGGAAGTGCCAAGGGCGAGCGCTCGCAAAAATGCCGCACACGCATAGAAGGAGAAAGAGAGGGACAAAACCAAAGTCTAGAGTTTTCGAGATGCCTGGACACTCTGTGCTTGAAAGGTTGGAGGAAAAATGGCGAAAGGGTGCGAGGTAAGAGTAGTGGAGGACGGTGGAGGGGGTAGCGGGGTAGTGAGAAGGGGGAGTGCCAGTGCCAGAGTGGCAAGGGGGAAGTAGGGGGTGCCTTTCCCCGAAAAGTAGAAAATTAAATATAGAGTAACCTAACCTAACCTAAACTTGAATACAGAGTATGGTAACCTAACCTAACAAGATTCAGATCTTTATAGTACAATAATTCGGCTTTCACCATCGGGAGTCAAACCCCCGACCTCAATGTTGGCTACAAATCGCCAACTCTTTTTAGAAATAATACGCGCATATAAATACTTAATGAGATCAGAAGACAAAATTATGTATTTAATTAAAAATAATTTATTCCTCACTTAGATTAAAGGTAACTTAATTAATGTTTAAGGGTGTGGGTATTTTTTTTTATGCAGGAAGGAGGGGCCACGGGCAAATGGCCGCAAAGACGCCCCCCCCTTCAATAGAGGAAGGAGAGAGCCAACACCAAGATCCAGAATTTTCGAGATGCCCGGACACTATGCGTTTGAAAGATTGGAAGTTACGGATAGAAGGAAAGATGGACTGAGGA
>JAJOZX010002030.1:577500-612500 GCA_023014485.1 Bathynomus jamesi
ATATATATATATATATATAACCCAGCCATTTTATACATATGCATACCGCATCCTATATATATATAATATATATATATATGGATGTATTTGTACTGTATATATATGTGTATTCCTAAACATGTTGTATATCGTGATAGTCAGAAGGGGCCTTCACGTGTAAGTACTTCTTACGACTATTTAATACGACATAAATCATACGTAAACATTGCAGGAATGGCGTTAAAAGGAAAATTAATTTCTGACTTTCAAAAGATTTTCTGCTCGTTGCTAATAAATAACAACGGATGGGGGAGAGAGAGAGAGAGAGGGAGAGAGGCTAACAAAGACCCTAAAATCTACTCCAGGTTAGCCCAAGAAGGAAGTAGAAAAGTAAGAAATAGCAATAAAGAAAAAGAATACTGAAAACTTATACCATGCAGAGTTCATTCATACCATGCGTACATTTATCTCGCGTATTGAGTTACGCATTTTGGAAAAGAGTGGAAAAATAAAGGATAGCATGAATACTAAACTACTTAAATCTAATCTACACCATGCATCTTTTTTAAGGAATTTATTTATTTATTTATTATGTACAAAAAGTCATCATTTCGTCGTTGCATCATTTCTTCGAAGTCTGCCAAAGCCACCATACCGAAGATTTATGACGTAGTAATTTATATTCTGTCCTTCGCATACATAGGAATTACCTGCATAAAGGAGCACTGATCCAGAGGGCACTTCCAGCTAGCCAAACCTACAATTTAAGAGTTCCCCATGCATGAGGGGGGAATAATAATAATGCATAATATGCATAATTTTTTTTCTTGCAAAATTTTGATGGACAATATTTAAAACTAAAGTTTCACTATAACTCAGTAGCTTCCCTGAATATGAGTAAGACGATTCGGAGGTTTTGGATCCCACGAGATCTCATCAAGCTTCCCATCAACTGAAAACTCCCACTGCCCTGAAACCAGACCTGATCAGCGTCTCCTACTACATTTATTGTAAAAGGGAACAACGCTACTTCTATATAAAACTATAAAACTTTCTCTAGCTAGCTAAGTTAGATATTCCGCGATTTACGTTAAAAGTATTAACATTCCTATACTATAAACCCAAATAGCATCCCTAAAATTGAAACATCTATTCGGAGGTTTTGGCTCCCGAGAGATCCCATCAAAATTCCCTTCTTTACCAATGGTATATCATCTGAGAACTATAGCTATTCGGAGGTTTTGACTCCCGAGAATCCCCATCTATTAGAAACACGTAAATAAAAATTAAAAAAGTATATTATTTGAGAACTCCCAGTGTTCTGATACCAGACCTGACCAGCGCCTCCTACTACATTTACGATCAAATGGAAACATCACCATCCCCAACTCCACTCCAACCAATTCCCCTTATACCCCCCCCCCCTTTTGTAGGCTTATTCGGAGGTTTTGACTCCGAACGGTCTGACAATGACAACACCCAGTGCCCTGTAACCAGACCAGACCAGCGCGTCCTACAACATTTACATCTTAAGGGAAATCACTGCTTCTTTCTCAGTGAATAAACACTATGTACTTAGAGAGTAGCATTCTTTATACTTAGCTATTCGGAAGTTTTAGTTTTGACTCCGAGGATTCCCAACACGCTTTCCGTCTCTACCAGCAGGGGATCATTTGGGAACTCCCAGTGCTCCGGAACCAGACCCGATCAGCACCTCCTACTACATTTAAAGTAGCAGGAGGTGCGAAATTCGAAATTGATCAAACTAGTCAGCATACTTAATTACCGAGCAGACGTGGAAGGGGGCATGAGGGAAAGTCAGCGGTTTCACCCCAAAGATTCCCCGGGTGAGGGACCTCATACCAACCGACATTGCAGTCAGCCAGCGGACTTAAACCCATTCACACCTTACCACGCCTGCAGGCCGCCCGAAATTTCATTCTTTTACTCGTGAAACTTTTCATCAGTAGCTGACTTTAAATTACAAAATTTGCAAACACTTTTCCCGTCTTTAAAATCATCGACAGATATGTCTCTGGCGTACTTAAATAAGCATACCGTACATGGGTATTTTGTAACTAAAAATTACATCCCCAATTTACCCGCCCTTTAATGCAAAGTGATGCTACTAAAATACCTATCCAACCTGTTCTTAAATATATTAACTGAAGTGCTTGCCACAACCCCCGCGGATAGGCTATTCCACCTCTCGACTATCTTATAGGTGAAGAAGTCCCTCGCAACGTTTGTCTCAACCCTTTTAACCCTCATTTTAAAACCATCATTTCACGTAATATTTCTATCGTCCATGTTAAAGAAATTCTCATAATTTACTTCGTCAAAACCATTTAAATTTTTTTAACACCTGAATTAATTCGCCCCTTAAACGCCGAGTTTGAAGCGTATACAAATTCAGCTCTGAGTCTTTCTTCGTATGGTGGTTTACCACATAACGTTGGGATAAGCTTGGTTACGCGACGCTGAATCCCTTCTACCATTTCTATATCCTTCTTCATATAGGGCTTCCAAAACTGTACAGCATATTCTGAATGAGGCCTAACCAGTGACTTATATAATGGCAAAACAATATCTTTAGATTCATATTCAAAATTACGAGAAATAAAATCCAATACTCCATTAGCCTTACTGATCGCGACTGAACATTGTTTTGAGAACTTTAAATCTTTAGTAACAGTGACACCTAAATCTTTTTCCACAGAGGCTTCAGTGAACACACTATTTTTCACAGTATGGTCAAATTTACTGTTGTGGTGACCTACATGCACGACTTTACATTTATCTACGTTAAATTTCATTTCCCACTTATTAGACCACTCGGATCACCTGAAGATCCGTCACCCCACCCTTTTTTAGTTAGCTTTATACGGCTAACTAAAGAAAATATCACGACCTAACCTAACCAATCGTTAAGTCAACTGTACGCCCTTGACGATTGGTTAGGTTAGGTCGTGATATTTTCGTTAGTTAGCCTTATAAAGCTAACTAAAAAAGGCTGGGGTGACAGATCTTCAGGTGATCCGACCACTCTACTAAATTATTAAGATCGCGCTGTAGATTCTATCTATCTATCTATCTATCTAGAGAGAGAGAGAGAGAGAGAGATCCACAGAGTGCGTATAGGAACCATATATATATATATATTGACAACATTGAAGCTATTATTCTTCAGGTACAAAGTTTAATCTCAAACAGTCTGATACATTATAGTAACGTAAAACTATATATATATATATATAATACACCACCACACCTTATATATACAGTATATATATAATTCCAAACAACAAAAAACTATGTAGTTTTCTTTATACAGAAAATATACTTTTATATATAGTTTTAAATATTTAAAATGTACTATAATAATCATATATTAAATATAATTTAGGTAACTTAAAATAATTACAATTTTTAATTTAAAAAACACGATCATGATTTTTACATTTTTTTTTTCAGAAAATCTAAAAATCGTATTTGAATTTATTTAATTTATTTTTTGTGTTGTTGTGTATACTGTCGTTTTTAAAGATAATGTCTGCAATGGAAAAAGAATCTTTAAAAAATAATTAAAATTAATTAAAATTTAATTTTGTCTCAATGAGACACTTCTTTCTTGCGTCTCAGAATATTAGATGCAATATCAAATACACTTATTTGGTATTGTAGAAATATTTGCAAAATTATTTGCTTTCGCATGCGTGTTGGTCTCTCTCTCTCTCTCTCTCTCTCTCTCTCTCTCTCTCTCTCTCTCTCTCTCTCTATCTCTCTCTCTCTCTCTCTCTCTAATATATATATATATATATATATATATATATATTCAAAAACTTAACATACAAGTTGCGTCGAAAAATGTTGAATGTTGTTGATAGAAGGTTAATGGTTAATATTCGTACACTTTTGTGCCTACATTTAACACTTTGGGTTATTTATTGAGAGGAACGTAACCAGTAGTCCTTCACTAAAGCTTATAAACTAACGTAATTTACATTTCAATACAAGAGCTTTCCATGGAGCCCTTTTGAACCACGCGGAGCCAAGAAAAAAAACATCAAATGGCCTTCAGGGGTAGTATAACATCATCACAGAGAAATAATAAAGCGTCGAGGAGAGAGAAACTGATATGGCTTACAGATAACGAGTACCCGCTTGTTATTTGGAATCGCTTTTCGCGTATTTACATAAACGAATTATTTTCAGCTACCTGTATTCAAATGAGGTATTGTAAACCACCTATAAACTGTAGATTTCTTTGCACGCTCGCCTGTGAATGAGTTGCGATATAGCGCGTGTATGATATTTATCGTTCAATAAGATTGACTGTAATAAGCTTCGTCGATATGTATCTCTCTTTATAGACTTTGTCTATTACTGGGTAAACAAATTGATTTAGAATATTAGCTTAAAGATGCCCTCAGCGCCGGTAAACACTATCATAAAAGGAAATAGAGAGGAGGCCACTGTAGAGATATAATTTACTGTGTATATGGGGAACGTATATGAGCTTATAAAGGTATTTTCACATCGGTCAAGATATATAAAAGCGAACTGTTTGGTAAAAAGCATAATTTCTATTATAGTATCAACAAAGTCCACTCGAAAGAAGTATGATAAGCTGTTCCAACGTTTCTTGAATAATATATTCATACTGTTACGAGTGTTTTAACTCAAGAGATGTTTATACAGACACGAAAAACTTTTGAATAAAAGTTTACCCTGACAGGAATTTTACCCTGATAGGATTGTCTATAACATTTGGAATACCACAAGGGTAGCTTAGTGGTGGAATGTCTGCCGGGTTGTTAATCTGAAAGAAATGGGTTCGAGTCTTGACTAAGACTTCAGATTCTGCGCTTATCATATGAACTCTGTTGTTATGAAGGAAGTTAACTTCAAACATTATTATTATTATTATTATTATTATTATTATTATTATTATAGCATCTGGATAAGTGTTAAAACATTAAATATATACCGCATAGAGTCAAATATACGAAGAACAGATCACATTTACATACAAAATATAATGATTGGTTTGTTTAACTTCCTTCGCAACATCTAAGGTCATATGACGGGGATGGGGTGGAACCTACAGCTTTACGTGGGATCCGAACCACGAGTCGCTACATAGTCTAGATGCAGTGGACGGTCTTCCATCCAACTACTATCCGACCTAATGTTGCTTAACTACACTGATCAACGGGAAGGGGTGTCACGACAGTGGTTACGACGTAGCCCTTTGCACGCGAAAGGATTCAAAGTTTTTATTTATATATAATATAAATCTGTGACACGAAACACATAACCAACCATCTTTGTGATCTGTCAAACATATTCCGCGTTTGTTTGTATATGCATGCCGTGATAATATATATCGATATTCACCCAATATTGCGGGAGACAAGCTTCCCCAAACTTATTTCAAGAAAACCATCACAAATACTCGTAAATAAAAGATTTCGTGCTTAGGTTTCTCATTCAAGTCGACAAATGTCTGGTAGCTGCCACACAAGAGAAGAGGAAACACCCTCTTTTGGGCTCAAAACTCACTTCTTATTAAAGTTTCGTGAATATTCTTCAAAGAAATTGAGGATTCTTAGATTCTTACTGGAGTTTAATGGCTATAACGAGACATGTCTCTCCAGTTCCCTATGACAAATGATTCCGTTTTCTTTTACAACAAATTCCGTTCCTATTTCTTTTTCGAGGGAGGACTCCAATAACTAAAAAAAAAGGTCAACATTCTATTAAATAAATTATGTGTGTAATTATTATACTTCTTAATGGATATTGTATAAAAAATACGCGAGCATGTATAAATACATTGTGTGTGTGTGTGTACCGACGCTCGCGCGCGGGGACGTCTGAAAATATCTGTAATATATATATATTATATATATATATATATATATATATATATATATATCAACGTAAAGAACGACGCTTGTATAGGAGAATATTCCGCGCAAGATGAGGAGGGAACGAAACAAATGAAAAAATGAGGGTGATTACCTCATTTTTCATTTGTTTCGTTCTCCCTCCTCATCTTGCGCGGAATATTCTCCTATACAAGCGTCGTTCTTTACGTTAATTATACTGCGTGTTTGCAGTTAAAATGTATATAATGTACGGCATGCGGGAGGTGCCCCCTTGGGGCATTGGTTTCTGCGCGTATGTAGGAGAATTACAGCATTTGATCGAGTGAGGCCCATGGTGTAATGGTTCATATCTGACCGGCAATCGGAAGATCCCGGGTTCGATTCCCGGGTGGTTACCTCATTTTTCATTTGTTTTCGTTCTCCCTCCTCATCTTGCGCGGAATATTCTCCTATACAAGCGTCGTTCTTTACGTTAATTATACTGCGTGTTTGCAGTTAAAATGTATGTATATATATAATATATACACATATATATATACACAGTATATTATAATAATAAGCTTGATTGAGAGGATATAAATCCTATAAAATAATGCAATATTCTTGAAAAAAAAAAAATAATAAAAAAAAAAATATATATATATATATACACACACCTTTCAACCTTTCAAATGTTCCGCGCGATGATTCCTCATTTCACGAAGGTCAAGCTTGTCGCCCCTCCTCTCGAGTTGGCCTGGTGAAGTAGTGAGTTGTTTCTTGTACTCTCCACCTCACATAGCCAGGTACGCCCGGCTCATCGGGGGTTGTTCTGAGCCAGGCGTCTAATCTTCTTTTGAAGATGTCCACCGCAACACCATTCGTGTTCCTTAGGTCTTTGGGCAGCTGATTAAACAGTTTTGGTCCTCTCACCACAAAACTATTTTCTTTCAGGGTTGAGGATGTTCCCTGTCTCGCCTTTAATTTGGGAACACGACACAGTCTTCTTTTTCTACTTTCCACTGTTGTTTGGGGAGTTACAGGGTTCAGAGTAAGAGTAGGGACTAGTTTCTCTATTATTTTCCAAGTGTAAATAATGTTGTATCTCTCTCTCCTCCTTTCCACTGAATATAGGTTTAATTCGCGTAACCTTTCCCAGTAATTTAGTACTTTGCACCACTTGATCTTGGCTGTGAAGCTTCTCTGAATCTCTTCTAATTGTCTAGTGTGTGTATATATATATATATATATATATATATATATATATATATATATATATATATATATATATATATATATATATATATATATATATATATATATATGTAGCGGATCGACAAGAAATAGACCAACAAGTAGACAGACAAATGCTTCTTCCACGCCTTCATCAAACATTCTTGGAAAACACACGTGGGCAAAGAATCAAACAATGAAGCGTCTGTTCTTCTTCCAAACGCCGCAAAAAGCGAGCCCTTAGTAACTAAAGGACGCGGGCAAGGCGTCTTAAGATTTGGCGCGAAGTCCTACGTCACAGGAACTACGTATAAAAGCGAGCTTCCACTCACACTCATTCTCACACACACACACACACACTCGCTTTCCACCTCCTCGAGCAGATTTCATCACGTCAACCGCCCTCCGGCTTCCCGCCGGAGGAGCGGCCTGCTGCTTTCTTCAAGGCCTACGATTTATCATCAAGTAAGACCTTCTACAGACCGCCTGCAGAAGCAATCCTTCGAAGCCCAACCAGAATCACTTCGGGCCTACGGTTTACAAGGTCAGCCTTCAAGTTTCTCTACCGTCTACGAGATATATTCAGCACCTCAGGCCTACGCCTGCAAGGTCATTTATAGGCCATCCTGCACCTCGAGCAGTAACATCACCTCAGGCCTACGTTTTACGAACCCTACATCAAGCATCTCCATCATCTCGAGAGGCTTAACGGACAACGACAACTCGAGCCTACGGTAATAGGTTCCTCTTCAACCCGCCTTCAACAGAGTTTACATCGTCCCGGTAAGATAAGTACATCCTATTCTAAGTACTCTTGTGAAGCGTACATTAGCCTACCGCCGAACGGTAGACTATATCCCAAGTGTAATTAAGCGTTCCAACTGACTCTCGTGAAAGAACGCAGTAGGCCTATTATCTAATTCAAGTGTCATTCCGAAACCGTAATTCCGCGTATCATCCGTTATTGGGTTAAATTCATATATTTATGTGATGACTAAATATTCTCTTGGCGTAATCACTTAGCATCACATAATGGCCTGATTTATAAATGATATATGTGTAACCATTGTCAAGCATTTAATCCATTATTGTTGGGCCGCATCATTTATTCTGTCATTACTAGGCCCATTCAATCATCTAGCCTACTTAATCAGTGTACCAAAACGTACGCGCATTCTGTGTCATTACTAGGCCCATTCAATGTCCCAAGTTGTATGCCATTTACATATCATCAATGAATTACGTGTCAATTAAGCTATTAATCATTCATCTTATTAGCTAAGTCTATGTCATAAGCATAACGTAAAACTATCAATTAATTACTGTCAATTCTTTGTTATACCACAGTGAATAAATAACGGCTTTATTTTCATAATAAAATACAAAACTATAAGGTGTCTTTTATAACCTTAATATTAATTTGCTTGGGCGTAATCCAAGCTGGTGACCCTCGCTGCCATTCCGGTCGCTTCTAATAGTATGGTGGGCCTACTCCATTAGCTACTTTTCAATTGGTGATACTTTACATCATAAATTAATTATTAACCCAGCCTATCATTAATAAACAATCAGTCATTGCATCAATTAATCATTAGCATACAATCAAATCATTATCACCTTAAACGGCTAAAACCAGGCCCACTATAAATTGGTGTAACCCCGGAGTGACTCGAACTTATTTTACGTTATTTATTCACAGTGATCCTTGTGCTTAGCCATTACTGACCATTTCATTTTCTGCAGCCATATCAAATTATTCTATGTACAATGTACATACGGTATTCATAAATTCAGTGAAATTAACTAGGCCTACTTGCAAACAGTGATATTCGTTTCGCGCGGTACTTTATTAACTAATGCCTTACTGCCTCGCGGTCATGTGCCGCGGCACAATCACCGCAACTTTCAAATTCCCGAGTGCGTCCCCCTGAGTCGAGTCTCACTGCCTCCTGACGGCAGGGGCGCGGCGACCCCTTGGAGAAACCACCACTGGCATTGGGTTCTGCTCCGCCGTCATACGGATTGTGGAGGGACTCACGAAAATCACCACCTAACATCTCAGGACAACACTCAACCCCCCATCCCCCCAGCGCTGCAGTCACTCCCAAATTCGTTTCAAACGGCGCATTCTTTCGTCACCACCTCGTCCAAAAATATTCAACGGTCCCGTCTCGGCCGTTGTACGGTAAATCATTTGGCGATAAATCTGGTGACGTGCCCTACTGCACCAGCGAATTTTTCCTCAAGCACGACGGGTTTCCCTTCCCCATCCCTGCGGGAAGGCCTAAAAAGAAAGCATTCTTCGAGTAAACAAGCAGAGCGCACAATGCAACCACGCAACAACAGGGCCGTACTGCAAAACAGACACTTCAGGCACAGGGTTGGCGATCCCCTGCCTTCATCAGCTGTCTCTTTGCATCATTCCGTGGATTACTACTGCTGCTCGTGTACTTGAACGCCGTTTCTTTTTCTCCCCTTCGGCAGGAGCGACTTCGACGACAACAGCCACACGACGAGTTATGGGCACAGCATTCGAACTCAAACACAGTTCCCCCTGCCCCTCTCGATTCCTCCGTCCGCTCCTCATTGCTCCGCTTTCCTGCCGAAGCCCAACCCCTGCGGCAGGAGCGACCTTAACGAGAACAGCCACGCGACGAGTTATGGGCACCGCATTCGAACTCAAACACAGTTCCCCCTGCCTCTCTCGATTCCTCCGTCCGCTCCTCATTGTTCCGCTTTCCTGCCGAAGCCCAACCCCTGCGGCAGGAGCGACCTTAACGAGAACAGCCACGCGACGAGTTATGGGCACCGCATTCGAACTCAAACACAGTTCCCCCTGCCCCTCTCGTTTCCTCCGTTCGCTCCTCACTTCCCCACATTCCTGCCGTACCCCAACCCCAAACAACAGCGCCCCTTCTACCGACATCTCCCCGCTCCGAGACGACCCTTCACTCCTTCCTGCGTCAGGAATTCCACGACATACCAGGCCAAGCGTCAAATCTCGGAGTGGCCTCATCAGGTCTCCGTACAGAATGGTATTTCTTCTTAGTATCGTTCCTTCGTCTCTGAGAGGGAACTACTTGTAGCGGATCGACAAGAAATAGACCAACAAGTAGACAGACAAATGCTTCTTCCACGCCTTCATCAAACATTCTTGGAAAACACACGTGGGCAAAGAATCAAACAATGAAGCGTCTGTTCTTCTTCCAAACGCCGCAAAAAGCGAGCCCTTAGCAACTAAAGGACGCGGGCAAGGCGTCTTAAGATTTGGCGCGAAGTCCTATGTCACAGGAACTACGTATAAAAGCGAGCTTCCGCTCACACTCATTCTCACTCACACACACACACTCGCTTTCCACCTCCTCGAGCAGATCTCATCACGTCAACCGCCCTCCGGCTTCCCGCCGGAGGAGCAGCCTGCTGCTGTCTTCAAGGCCTGCGATTTATCATCAAGTAAGACCTTCTACAGACCGCCTGGTGACCTCGCTGTCATTCCGGTCGCTTCCAATAGTATGGTGGGCCTACTCCATTAGCTACTTTTCAATTGGTGATAATTTACATCATAAATTATTAACCCAGCCTATCATTAATAAACAATCAGTCATTGCATCAATTAATCATTAGCATACAATCAAATCATTATCACCTTAAACGGCAAAAACAGGTCCACCATATATATATATATATATATATATATATATATATATATATTGTAATAATGTCAAATTAAAAGAATATAATAATATTTAATAAATATAATTATGATACATTATGGTTTGTCTATATTAAAATTATATTTAATTAGAATGTTTTGGTTATAAGAATTAATAGAGTATAAGGATGTTTAACAAATGTAATTAAGATAAATAATGGTTTGTTTATTGAAATTATAAAATACGAATTGGCAACACAAGGAGTCGGCCTGCAAGACCTGTGTAGAAATACCCTCCAGTCACTGGGCGGCGTTGCGTTTACGAAGGTGTCTTTTGGGTGTTAGAATGTAATTGTGAATTCAGGCTAATCTTTTGTCTCTCTCTCGACTTAAGTATTATAATTAAATCCCCCCTCGCATTACCCCGTTTAACTAAGTGGTTTTCGGCATAAATAAAAGTTAGTAAAATGTTAATACGCGTATAATTACCCCCCCCCCCCCCAGTCTTCCTTTGCATTGTTTAACGGCTTTCCACTCAGGCCATGCTACCACTATTTATAAAGTACACACCGGAAAGCGAGCGAAAAGCGTGTAAAGAGAATGAATAATGGTAGAAGAGAAATGGAATAAAGAGAAAAAAGAGTAAAGTAAAGTAAATAAGGAATTAGAATAATGAATAAAAATATTTACTACATTTTTGGTGGCAAGCGGTGACCCTAATTACATTTACGGGGCTTTCCCACGTGCCTTATATTTCGTTTAAAATGGTTGTTACCGGTATTATAGCTTACAGCATTTATGAATATTCTGTTTCGATTAGTTAAATAGCAAGATGCAAAGTGTACCCCGTTTGCAAGCAAATTTCGATTTCCATTCCTTAAAAATTCATTGTAAATGTAATTCAATATTGCGTCTCACTTTGGAAATCCTAACAGTCTCTTTGTAATTTTTGCGCGCGGTCAAAAATTTTTTTTTTCTTTCCTCTTCTCGCGGGAGAGCCTAGATTTTCAAACCGCTGACTCAAAATTTCTCTTAGCTCTTAGTCATCTTGTCGAGACGGTTGTAATGTGGAGTCAAAAATTGGAGTCCTGTCCCGACTCAGTTTGAGTCTGAAATCTAATTCGAGAGTCGTTTGTTTCTTCTTCGCGCTTTCTTTCGTTTTCGTTCGGTCGG
Source organism: Bathynomus jamesi (assembly GCA_023014485.1). Lineage (NCBI taxonomy): Eukaryota > Metazoa > Arthropoda > Malacostraca > Isopoda > Cirolanidae > Bathynomus > Bathynomus jamesi. Next base: position 589,411 of record JAJOZX010002030.1, read on the forward strand.
AGAGAGAAATTTCAAAACTGAAAAACGCTGTCCGGTGACTCATTTCTTTTCTTCCACTTTTACTCCTGTCCTAAAGCCTACTTATTTTGTGGTTAACGTCCTTTTTGTATTTACATTTTCTGAATTAGTAATAATTGTGGATAATAAAAATAATGATTAGTAAATAAATTTTAAACGTACTTATATGAATTAAATTATTTTAGTTTAAATAGATTGTGACATGCATTTTTATACGGTAAGGTTAAAATGGTTGGCGTATAGTGACGTATTTCTAGGCAATATATATATATATATATATATATATATATAGAGCATTTTAAGAGATTCAATGAACATGTAACAAAATTTTTCAGAATTTATTAGGCAGTTTTTAAGATTATTTTTTGACTGGATGTATATAATGAATTTACTGGCAGGCCGACACATCAACATCAAATGTGTATAATTTTAAGAGATCGCTTTGTAATTTTCGCTTTATAGTTAAGTTAATTTTAAAGGGACATTCGAAAAATAATCTTAAAGATACTAATTCATATATGGGTCAATTCGGACTGTTTAAGTTTATTATGCTTGCCGTATATGAATTGTATGAGACTTGAAAATAAGCTAAATTTGTTTAATTGAAATAGAGAAATTGTTTCGTAAAATTTTCGATAAATTAATTTGTTTTTCTTATTTTTTTATATACTCATTAATTATATACTTATATATTAACTTATATTTATATAGCAAATATATATATATATAATTATATATATTTATATTCTCACTAATTTTTGTAGGTAGGCTGATTATTGTTGTCTATTTTTTTCCTTTCATTTCAAGACAAATTCCGAGTGATGTTTTGTATAGTTAGGCTGTTTAAATTTTTTATTCTGAAATTGAATTTTATTGTGTTAGGGAGTGTTTTTTTTTGTGTAACGTTTTATTTTCGGTATTAAAAATGAAAAATGTTTTTTTTTCGTTCGTGCGTTTGCATAGAAAATGTTACAAAAATTGTTTCCCGATCTACTGCAGTTAAATTCGGTTAGGGTTAGGAATATTTTTATAGAGGCTCGCTTACAAACAAAGCGAACACTCTTCATTATACAATGAGTTGTTTTGGTTTTTTGTTTACAAAGTAGGTTCCGTGTATTTTTGGGTTCATAATATCTGTTCTGATTTAGAATAACGCTGTAAATTTGTAGTTTCACTTGGAAACGAGAAATTGCTGGGATTTTTGTAATTTACAAACCATACTGGGTTTTGGTTGAAGGAGAGAGTTGTCTCTCCGATGTAATTTGTGAATTGCGAGCTTGATTCCTATGAAATTTAGCTTTTCAAGTTGGAATTAATGTATTAAATTAATTTTCGGTATTAATATTAAAATTTTTTTATTTAATATCTGTTTTGGAAAATTGTTATTGTTTAAAACTTCAGTCGGGTTTACTAATGCAGTTGAAACATTGGCTCGAGTGTTCACCCGGAGATGGAGCCTTTTAGATGGCCAGTAAGTTTTTGTGGTATCTATGTGTGCTTCCCCCAAAGTGGAAGAGGGTTTGTAATTTTCAGAGAATTAATGACATGAAGTTTCTGGGTTCCATTTTTGTCTTTTGTATTTGAATGTATCGATGTAATTTCTGAAGGTAGTTTGAATAATAATATTTCTTAAATTATAATAACGGTTACTGTGTATGGGCGCTTTTATATTTATACTGTAGTTTTGTTTCGTTGCGTTTCATGAATTTTTATTATCTTTTCCGATGTAACTGCCATAAGTGATCTTATTGGTAGCTAGGCGTGATTAAATTTTTGCGAAATTTTGAGATTTGTCATATTTTTTCCGTAAATTTGGCCAGAGCAAATTATAGTTATGGTTTCGAAGTGAACTGTCGAGAAAATTTGGTAAATTAATATGACGTGATAATCAGTAGCAGTATAAACTTTGATAATTTTTTTGTCAAAATTTCAAGAGGCTCGATTTGGAGGCAACTAAGTTGGATCCGAGTTCCATCCATTGAGTTTAGTTGACCTGATAGGTGATCGATCACCGATGAAAGAAACCGAATGCGCAGGGACTTGGCGCAGGACAGTTTCGGAAGAGAAGAGACAGAGAAGAGAAACCGAATTTGCAGGACTTGGCACAGGAAAGTTTCGGTCGAAGATGGTCTACTGGTATTTTTCGGGCAGCAGCTGGTCACGCTGCTCGATGCTTCGCGAAATGTGTTTTAGCACTCGGTAGGCGAGCCACGAGAGCTTGAACGAATGTCTAAGGCTTTACTGTCCATACAGACATACAGTAGGTTTGTTGCGAAACTGACTACGGCGAAGTGATCGTTTGATTATTGTCAGTAAGAGTCCTCCAGCTAGACGTAGAAAGAGCAGCGTTCACCGACAAAAGTTGAGATGAGACAGGCGAGTTGATTCGTCGACTGCTAGAATTGCAAATTCCGTCCAATTTCGGTGCGTGGTTCCACTTTCAGTATATCTCCCCCCCCCCCCTGATCCTCTTAGAATTGGACGTCTCTCTTGGTTTGTTTTTTTCGCCATTTGGAGAGAGAGCGGAACCAACCTAAAGCGTGCTGACCTGTTGCATGGTGATGCAATCCCTTGCATTCTAGCGAAGTGAGCAGGAGCTGCGATTGAAAATTGGAGAAGTCCGTTGTCAGCGTGCGGATTGCGATCTAAACAACGTCCAACTATGAATGTACTGATTATTATGTAATGAAATTATAAGTGAAAGGGTGCGATTATTGCCCACATTTGTTGTGTATTTCGTGAAAATAATATGTGCGCTCGTCAGTATTTTATATAAACGTTTTCTTATTTTTCTATGTTGCCCTGATAGTAACTGTATAACTATATAATTGTTTCGAATGTAAAGCGATCTTTGATGAGGAATCGCTGGAATAGATTGTGAACTTGAAATTTGTGTAACCAATGTTAAGAAAATTGTCCGTTATTTTTCGGCACGTTACAGATTCGTTACAGGTTGTAAATTTGATTATTATTGTGAAATGTTATTTTATGCAAATGTGAAAATTATAAGTTTGTTTTCGATTTTTATAAAGTGATACAAAATATCTGATATGTGGAATTTGTCATTCTAATGATTTCTTGTCTATCTCTAACTTGAATTTGTTAAAGAAAAAAAAATTGCAAAATAAATAACTGTTGAATAAATAAATAAATTTGTTAAACGTTATTAATAAGTTTTCCTAGTGTAAAACTTATTTTCAAGGGGGTGATGTGAGTGTATTAATGTCAAATTAAAAGAATATAATAATATTTAATAAATATAATTACGATAAATTATGGTTTGTTATATTAAAATTATATTTAATTAGAAAGTTTTGGTTATAAGAATTAACAGAGAGTATAAGGATGTTTAACAAATGTAATTAAGATAAATAATGGTTTGTTTATTGAAATTATAAAATACGAATTGGCAACACAAGGAGTCGGCCCGCAAGACCTGTGTAGAAACACCCTCCAGTCACTGGGCGGCGTTGCGTTTACGAAGGTGTCTTTTGGGTGTTAGAATGTAATTGTGAATTCAGGCTATTCTTTTGCCTCTCTCTCGACTTAAGTATTATAATTAAATCCCCCCTCGCACTACCCCGTTTAACTAAGTGGTTTTCGGCATAAATAAAAGTTAGTAAAATGTTAATACGCGTATAATTAACCCCCCAGTCTCCCTTTGCATTGTTTAACGGTTTTCCACTCAGGCCATGCTACCACTATTTATAAAGTACACAGCGGAAAGCGAGCGAAAAGCATGTAAAGAGAATGAATAATCGTAGAAGAGAAATGGAAAAACGAGAAAATAATACCAAAAGCGAAGATAAGAAAGGTTAAATAAATTAAATAAAGGTAATCACGACAATATATATATATATATATATTATAATATATATATAATATATATAGATATATATATATATATATACACACACACATATATATATATATAATATATATATATATATATATATATATATACACACACACACACACACACATATATATATATATATAACCAGATATCGGGATGGGCAATGCATCTACATATCCCACATTATGTAACACATTACACAAGTGGATATTGCAAATTTGAAAAGTGCAAGTTCCACCATCTTAATGTCTGCAACACCTATGCAAGGTATGGGAAGTGCAAATACGGACAAAAATGCCGTTACCACCACCCTGAGAGGAACGCAACGGGTGGACAGGAAAAACGAACATCAAAGAAGGGTACCAATTTTTTAGATGTAGCCAACACAATTCAGCTGCTAAATACTATCCAGCAAATACAAAGTCAGCTGACAAATATAGGAATCCGAGAGCCGGACAGAAGGCACACACAAAAACACTTCATGTGTTATCGGAACAACAGATACGACAAAGATAAAAAGAGGCAAATTCTCGGAGACCACAAGGCAACGAAACCGGCACCACCATTGGAAAACGAATCGGAACACACCTGTGTGCGAAAACGATAGAGAAAAAATAAAAATAATCCTAGCCAACATTCAGGGCCTTAAATCAAATCATTCCTCAAACAAAGTTTTATACCTGAAAGGACTCGTGCAAGAAGCCGGAGCAGACTTTACATGCCTCACGGAAACTCATCTAAAGGACTGCCAGGCGAACTGTGAAAACTGTGAGTTCTGTGTTGACAAAAAAGAAATACAAATTGACAACTATAACATACTCCGAGCCGACAGAACAGTGAGACGTAAAGGAGGATGTGCTATTTACACACGCGAAAGGCATATGGCAGAAATGACTATAAGTACCTCAAACAGCTACGTAGAATGTGTAGCAGCAAAGTTGAAAAATTAAATATGTACTAATTGTAATGTACAGACCCCCGCACGCCAAACTCAAAATTTTCAGATTCCATTACAGAGGTAAGAAACTGGGTAAAAGATCTACATTCTCCAACCCCAAATATTTTTCTCTGTGGTGATTTTAATTTTCCATTCACAAAATATAAAAGGAGAAGAAAAAATATATGTATACACCAGGACAAGGGGGCACACGGGAAGACCAGGAGCAGGTAAAAATGCTACTAACTCTAGCTGATGAATTTAGTTAACACAAGAAATAACAGAAAACAACAAGAAAAAACAACTGCCTACATTTGGCATTCACAAACAACAGCAACCTAATTGATAATGTAGAAATATCCCCAACTATAATATCGGACCACAACATCATTGAAATAACAACCAATATAAAAGCAACAGGAAAGGAAAGAACACGAACAACAGAAAGAAGCAAATTCAAAATTTTTAATTTTCACTCCAAAGCTATAAACTGGGAAGATATTGCATCCAGCATGGAAGTAATAGATTGGAAAACCATTTTCGAGGCCAAGACAACGGAAGAGATGCTAATGACTTTAGAGGAGAAGACGCTGGAAATTGTTGAAAGACATGTCCCCAAAAATACAGCAAAGAGGAAAGAGAAGCAGGTTCGAGAGACAAAAGAGGTCATTGTTCCGAAAGAGAAAAAGAGTGACTGCAAAACTAAGTAACTGTAAAGATAACAACATCAGAAAAATATTAAATGATAAACTGCCGAGTATCGATGACGTCATACAGGAACTAATTGAGAAGCACACAGAAAAAGAAGACGACTACGCTATAGAATCGATAAAGGTTAACTCAAAATACTTCTATAATTTTGCCAAAAGAAAGTCGAAAAACCATGCGACTATCGGACCTCTGAAAAACGAGAACAGTGCTTTACTGATGATGTAACAGAAGTATCCGAAATATTAAGAACGTAGTGCGAATCACCTTTCAGTATCCCAAAAACTGACAAACTGATATGAGAGAGAAACGCGTTCTTTGAAGAACTACAAGGGGAAAGTATAACGGACTTCGACTTCACGACAGATGATATTATACAAGCTATAGGGAAACTAAAAGCACACTCAGCGGCGGGACCGGATAAATGGAACGCCAAACTGGTCAAAAACTGCAAAAATGCAATCGCTCAGCCCCTATTTTGGATATGGAGGCGATCAGTAGACACGGGAGAAATACCGGGCATCTTGAAGACCGCGAACATAGTCCCAATATATAAAGGGCCTGTGGCCTCTTTGCGAGTGACCCGTTGCCTACGTCGGGCTAACATCATGAAAAAGAAAAAAAAAACTATAGTGTCTGTCATTTACCATTACTTATTCGGATTATAGTGGATTTAATTTTCCCAGAAAAGTTCCTTGTTCCATGCACAGTGTGTGTGTATTATATATATATAATATATATATATATATATATATATATATACACGAAGTTAAGTGACATTGGGTCTGGGTAGTAGTTGGATGGGAGACCGTCCTCCGCGCCCAGATTATGTAGCGACCCGTGGTTCGGATCCCACGTAAAGCTGTAGGTCCCCTCTGTCATATGACCTTAGATGTTGCGAAGGAGGTTAAACAACCCCAATAAAAAAATGAATATATATATATACACACAGTATATATATATATATATATATATATATATATTCTTGAATATGGTGCAAAGGTGCCAGATGCCAATATGCTACTTTGTTATGGCGTTAAAGAAAGTAAAAAAGCGAATAATGACGTATGAATAAAAAACTGGTTCATTTATCTATAATGTTTCTATACGGAAAAGCAGATCTTTCATTTTGTTAATGAGATAAATTATAGACCACAAACAGGGATTTGTCAGTGTCAAACTACATACGTGCGCTGATTTAATCTCTCGCTCTCATACACACATACATACATACATACATACATACATATATATATATATATATATATATATATATATATATATATATATATATACAGAGATGCGTTTCTGCCTTCACGCGTGTTTGATTGCAAAAACTGTAATTCCAAATAAACCAATGCTTTATATAAGTTATTGTTTTCTTTACTGCTCAATTACAGTTGGGTTGTTGTTGTTTTTTTTACAGTTCTTTTCACTAAATCGTTTGTGTCTGTTCAGTAAAATGTTAAAAGATACAAATGGGAACTTTTTATGGAAAGGCATTCGACATCTTCACATTAAGAACATTAAAAAATGTGTGGAGCTTATTTTTAAATTGTATATATATATATATATATATATATACACACACAGTATATATGGGTAAAAGGAAAACAGGAAGTAAGTCGAATGGAATAAAATCAATTTCTATTTCGTTCCACACGATTTTATTCCAATTCAATTTAATTTCAGTGAGTTCAGTTCAATTCAAGTCTTCATCGTCTTCAAATTTAACAAAAATCATACACTAATCAATCAATCATACACCCAACGGTTAGAAAAATAACCTAACGGGCAATAAATAGTTGTTCGATCTAATTCTAATATCATTCGACTTAATTCCAGTACATTCGACTTAAGCTTCCAGCTTGCTTTATTCCATTCGATTTGCTTCACCGCCCACACACACACACACATACACACACACATACATACATACATACATATATAGTATATATACACACTTTTTTTGACAGACAGAATGTGTTATATGAATTTATTTTCTTCGTTTTAGACACCTGTACGAATTTGTGTCCTGATTTGATCAAAATATTATTGAAACTCGATGGGAGATCAAATTTATACTCGTCGATTTATAGAGCTGCAACACTATATAAAACATTATACAATATATATATATATATAATATATATATATATTGGGGTTCGAAAGTCTGGAACCATAGTTCTATATAGCGTAGTTATTTTTATTTCCTCTGATGCCTGACTTTTTTAAAAACCTTATATATATATATATATATATATATATATATATATATATATATATATATCTCAACACGCGTTGCTTATTCCTTCTGTATATAATCGTATAATTCTATATAATGTTTTCATATAGAAAAACGCATGGCTTTCCTATATAACAATATATTTTTTTTTACAACCGTGTAAATATTATCTACCAAATAATATCCAATGAATCCATACGTGTGAAGTGGGAAATCCCAGTTCGTGAATAAGGCCCATTTCAACCCAGATTCTAAAAAACAATATTTTTCATAGAAAATATGTGTTTTTCTTAACTGATGAAGCTATATAGCGTTGCGAAAAGGAACTCTCTCTCTCTCTCTTCTCTCTCTCTCTCTCTCTCTCTCTCTCTCTCTCTCTCTCTCTATATATATATATATATATATATATATATATATATATATATATATATGCAAAATTACTTTGAGCAGTATATAACCATGTGTGTTACCCTACGGTATGCCTCTGTACCCAACGAAAATCCTTTGCAATTTACTTATATGCAGAAAATCAAAACGTTTAAAATGTACGTAATTGTATGTCTTTACTCATTGACTGACCTTGACTTCAATATATGAATAAATAAATAAGAAAGGCGTGGGTTAATCGATCTACATTGTATTTTCATCCACTTCTTATCTTATATATATATACACACGAATATTTTGCAAATAAAACCCAAACCCATATCCACACTACAACGAAACGTAGGTTTTCAAAACCTAATTGTACCTATATATATATATATATATATATATATATATATATATATATATGGCTTCTACAATGATAATATAATTTATACATTAAATACTTTGTGGTATTTGTGTAAGATTCTTGTAACAGTTGGAAACTTTTAAATTGTTGTTTGATAATTATGTTGGAATTTTGGGCACAAATATATTTGAAACAAACATGCCAATGAAATCTGCAATGATCTTTTGAAACTTCCATTTACAGTGTAACCCCCTTTCTTTAGGGTGAGGGTGAGGGGGGGAGGGGTTGAAAATATTATTTCTGTTCAACATTTGCCTATAAATTCAAATGCATGTGTTCATATCACACATGTAGACACGTACATGCGAATCTTTATGATATATGTGCATATAGTTTTATTCGAATACGTTTATATATATATATATATATATATATATATTATATATATATATATATATATATATATATATATTATATATATATATATATATTTATATATATATATATATATATATATATATATAGAGAGAGAGAGAGAGAGAGACGCATTGGAATAAAACGATATGCACATATAAAGATTCGCATGTGTATATATATATATATATATATAAGTATATATATATATATATATATATATATATATATATATATATATATATATATATATATACTGTATATATATATATATATAATAAACGCTTGTATAAATTGCAATATGTAATTTGTGGTTTCCCCAAATCGTATAAATGATATATCCAAATACTGACAATAAATTACCCCTTTCGTATAAAGAATATTATGAGGGAGACGAATATATATATATATATATAATATATATATATATATATTATTTTACTATAAATAACCCTATTCATATTATAGAATTCCCCGCAAAACACTATAAAATTCGGAATCCGCTTCATTCATTAGCGATTCTGAAATCTCATGCAAAATCATCATTACCATTAGCCTTCGGGAAAACAAAAAAACCCGCTAAGGTGTGTCGTTAAGGATGCCAAATAAGCCTCGAAAACATTTGTATTTTAATTAGAAATAATAATTGAACCTTATAATTATGGCTAATAGTAATTGAGAAAGCTGTTGGAGGTGCTGAGTACAGTTATTACTCGCTAATTATGGTGGTAACAAGTTATTATAGGCATTTATTAACATCTCAAAATGGAAATGTTAACTTTTATCGTTCCTTGTGGATGTTTTGCTCCATGGCGTGTGTTCCGTTTTTCTTTCCAGCTAAATTTTAGATGCCAGACTATTATAAAGCGTTTAATGAAGTATCGTCTAAAATAAAGAGTCCATTAGGCGGAAAATTATAACAGTATGTGATGAAAAAGGCAACTCTCACACTAAAATATTACACCAATGCTACCTATAATAAAGAGCTAAAATAATAATAATAATAATAATAATAATAATAATAATAATAATAAACCAAATAAAAGCTGTATCAATGGACCCCATTTATCACGAGATGTTGATTCCCAACCCTAAAGTCATGAGTCATGACCCCAGACCCTGCCTGAAGGAAGCAATTTTTTAGCCCTGTTTTATATAATTAAATTTACTATCAGAGGAAATAAATTAGAATTCTACAGTAGAGTGATTTAGACCAAACACGAAGTATTTCGCTCCGTATAAACTATACTATCTAACTACATATATATATATATACACATGTGTGTGTGGTGTGTGTGTGGTGTGTGTGTGTGTGTGTGTTTCTAAAGGAAATTAGCACAATTTGAACTTGTATGTAATATTTGCAAATTAAGGAATTATTATTATTATTATTATTATTATTATTATTATATTGGGCGTAAATGCTGTTAAATTTTGCTGTTAATATCGAATGAAGTTTCCAATAATTTAGAAAGCGAGATTCGAAATTTTCCCGGTCAATGTAACTCGTTTTGGGGGTAAAATAATTTAAATAACTAAGTAATATACTTATATATACATATATATATATATATATACACAGAATAATATGACACCAATACAAGATAGATTTAAGCACCTTCCACAAATTCTTCTTCAGTGAGTCAAAATCTCTGACGGCGACGCTGACGAAGAAAAAGACGCCACAGAGACTGACATTATTTCTTCTATACACTGCAATTAACTCTCTCTCTCTCTCCTGAAGATAAAAATTAAAAGCGTATATATATATACAACCTGAATCAGAACCAACAAAAAGGGACTTTGTCAAAGGCTTTTTGAAAGTCGAGATACATTATATCTATTGCTCTGGTTGTGTCGTGTATATATATATATTATATATATATATATAGAGAGAGAGAGAGAGAGAGAGAGAGAGAGAGAGAGAGAGAGAGACTGAATCATCGTGAATGAGATTGGCGTGAATCATGATTCGGCCTGAGGCGATTCTCGTCTACATGAATCGGAGAGCGGCGTCTCTTCAAGCGATTCAGGAGCCAAAAAAACTTCAAATAAATTACGAAAAGAAGTTGTCATAGCGTCGCCATAGTTTGGTGGCAAACATACCCCAATACTCCGTGCTCCTCTCCTTTTTAAAGACCCGAATTTATTACGCGGATCGCTCGCGCGTATTACATTCCCACGAACCGCAAAAAGAGCGGGTATTTAACGTAAATGCATGCCCAGGAGGGGATGCGTTTCACATGCCAGTACCTTACGTTAGATACAGTATATACACACTGTGTATATATATATATATATATATATATATATATAGTTTTTGTACTGTAATGAATATAATATAACAATTAGTATATACATATTTCACTTTTAAGTTGTACGGTGTTTTATATATAGCCTTGGTTACCTTGTTTTGCTTCCGTCCGAATTATTCATTCTGACGAACGTGGAGCTTGTTGCTCCATGTTAGACCTACAGCTTAACGTGGAATCTGATCCACGAACCACCACGGGTAGTCAAAAAATATGGAGTCCTCCCCCCGACTCGATCTCATGACCTCCCAATCAGCAGCCCAGCGTCTGAACCACTAGACTACCCAGTGTACCCATTTATCTACGACCAATTTTATTGTATGGAAGGATGAACGGCTGTGTTTGCTGCGCGCCGACTGCCGTCACCGGGTATCGAACCTGGGCCGGAGGATTTGTAGTCAGCGATGCTAACCTCTACACCACCAAATCGCATATGTAAGTAATGAAGGTTCTTGAGGGGAAGGATAATTCTTCCCCCACCAATATCGAACCCCAACCCCGGGGCCCACTTTGATTTAGGGGGACCTTATAGGAGGGTGTGAATCACGAGGATGACAAAATTAATACTTGTTAGACTCCAATTTTTATAAATTTTTCCTCTTGCAGGTATTCTAAGGTGAGACATATCTGATTAAGAGGGAATGAGTCAACGCGATGCTGGGTGTTCTCTCTCTCTCTCTTCCTCTCTCTCTCTCTCTTCTCTCTCTCTCTCTCTCGTATGTATAAATAATACAGTGATATGCACACGCACGTACACACACACACACACACACATATATATATATATATATATTACGCTCGGTTTTTCTTTCTATAAAATTATCCATTTTATCGCCTCATCTTGGAATTTGGCTGAGGATATATGAATGTATAAAATTATATATATATTATATATATTATATATATATATATTATATATATATATATAGTCTCAATTAAGTGTAATTTTTTCTCATACTGTTCAGTATCATCTGTAACATTTAACATACTTTAAATTACAGTCGCTTTAAATAATTGTGTATGCATTAATAGCATACCGATGCCCAGTAATGGTATGCTGGGCATTAGATTTCACTGAATTTTAACGAAGAAGAGGGCTTAATACGTTGCCACCCAAATAACTTTCTTTATATGCATTTGTGTGTATAATAACCGATGCATATTCCGAGCTTAAGAAAGAACGGGAGAAAAATGAAAAAAAAAATACAGAAATATATTTTAACATTGTTAAAATAAGGAAATTAAGTTTATAATTTTATTTTGCGTGTGTGTGTGTGTGTGTGTGTGTGTGTGTGTGTGTGTGTGTGTGCAGCTGGTTTGTTAAAATGTCTTTTATATGTTAAAAAAAAAGAGTTCCTTACTTCGTATCCGTAAGATGATAATAATAATAATAATAAGTCAAGAAGGCCAGAAACTGGCACAGCGCTCAGGCCAACTAATGCGGTTCATTGTTGTAATTCGTTTATGATTATTACCAGCATCATCGAGAGTCGAACCCCCGACCTCAGCGTCTTCACTTCGCTTATAGGGAAACGGCGTTACTCAATGACCTACGGACGCTGTAAGATGCTGCGTGACGTACGCGAAGAAATTTTGTCGGATAAAGGTGAAGTTTAAGCGCTAATAATAATTCAACGAAAGGGCTTTGTCGTGGTCACGTCGTAATACCATTTCTCGTACGATCAGCGAGGTTAAGCGACGTTCGGTCCGTTCAGTAATTGAATGAATGACTGTCTTCCCCCGCGTTTAGATGATGTAGCGACCCTTAAATATTTCGAGTCCGCGTAAAGCCGTAGATCCCCTTCGTCACACGACCTTTTAAGGCCGTTACGACATAAATTAAATAACTTCGTAAACATTATGATGATTTGAACGAAATTTCAATCGGAAAATGAATGAAGTCGTTCGTAAAACAACTGAAATCAATAAAAAGAAACTAAATAAAGCAGTTCCGCGCCATAACAACATTTATTTATTTACTTATTTATTTATTGATGTTTAACGCGCAGTTCATAATGTACTGAATCGGAAATCTTGCCATAATGCGTCGAGTTTCGCGTCACACGTTGTTGTCTCGCTTCGGGGTGAACGTTTGTTTATAATCGGCCAAACTTTTCTTCGGCCTTACGACATCTGGTCAACTTGACATTCTATCGACAAGTTATTATTAGGTTAGAATAAGCTAGGTTAGGTTAAGCTAGGTTAGGTTACGTTAAGTTTACTTAGTGCTTTAGAGTTTCGATGTTTTGGTCTCGTTGACGAAATGGGTATAGAGGTTCATTTTCTTCAGTTACCATCGCGCATTATTTGAATTCATAACCGAGAGACGAATTGGCGAAACGAATACCATGAAGATAATTCCCGATTCGTCTCTAGCTTCATCGTTAATAACGGCAGAATAAATTTGAACGTTAACAAAAAGAAAACAAAAGAGAAACAAAATCCGTGTGAAAAGATGACGACTACGATAAGCGGAGACCGGAGGAGGGTTCTTGACATCCGGAAAGACGATAACGAATAATAACGATCATTAAATTCCTTTTAATCGTCATTCGCGACTGAGATTGCGCATGCGCAGAACGATCAGTTCGTTTTATTTAGTCATGTACTTTCGTATATATGTACTCGAAAGTACCACTGGTTCACGCAGGAATGCGCACACAAATGCACAGGAATGTGTACGTCTTATATAAAAACAGGTACCTATGTGTGTGTATGTATATATAATATATATATATGCATAAACGCCAGTGCATTCATCTCTCTCTCTCCATATATGTATGTGTGTGTGTGTGTGTGTGTGTGTGTGTTAAAATGTTCAATATTCCTCGAATTAAAATTTACGAGGTCACAATTTTAAAATCGAAATCTGATCGCAGATAAAAGAAAACTTTATGCAACACTTTTTGGGGGATAATTATTTATTATTTTTTTTTTTGTAATTTTTATTTTTGATTTATTATCGCGGGAAAATATATATTTCTGGATTATTACAAGTTGCCAAATCGATATTTATTTTGAATTTGGATACTAATACACGTAATTAATACCAATATATTTTGTTATATCTTTTATATTATAAGTTATATATTAGATATATTATATATTATAAATAAATGGAACGTATAAACTATTCGTATTATGTATAAATTACGCGAAAGTGTAGAAATTTTCCAATGGACGGATTTTCTATGCCTTTCTGTCAATGCTCTCTGACACTGGCATCTCGTTTCCCTAAAAATCATATACCCCCTCCCCCCCCCAACACACACATACACAAAAAATAAAATTAAATAGGGGTGGCATTGGATATAAACACGGGTGAAACTTTGACATTTTTGACAACTGGCGCTGGCATACACTGACACCAATTTGGGTCCCTTTCAGTCATATAACCCGAATGATGAAGTTAAGCTAAAAACTTGTACAACAGGACTTTGGCTGTTGTCTATCAGCGGGAATCGAAGAGTGATAGCCTTATAGGGAGGAGGAATAATGTACGGTTCATTAAATATGACCAAGTGGTCACTGTAAATGATTTTAAATGAAAACATTTTGCAACACGTGAACTCCTCGCTCCGAGTTTGGCTTCGGCGTCATCGCGGCGTCATCCTCCGAACGAAAATACCTCTATTTCAGGAGAGCGTAACGAATTTCTGAAACCTAAATTATTTTTATGCCGAGATCTATACACAGTAGAACGTCATAAATGACTAAAATTAGAAGAGGGGCTTTCTATATATATATATATATATATATATATATATATATACACGTGAAGATGCAGAAGAAGATGGTGGATGCAGATTTGGGCTCATTTCAGTCTTTGTCCAGGAATGAGAAATGCGGAAGTGACAATTACAAAGGAAGAAATTTGCAGATCGATCCATTTGATTTTTCATCGAAATACTCTTCAAACCCGCAATTACGTCAAACTCTCATTTTACCCTTCCAAAAATCTGGTAATTTTTCCCCCAATTCCCACTGGAATTCGCAGTTCGAACATTCCCACTTTCAGACCGGGAATAGGAATGGAAATAGGGGCAAACGGGAAGTAATTACAGATTTGCATTGAAACGCTTTACTCTTGGCTTATATCACAGAGGGCAAGACCAAGTCCGCAAATGGGGAGGTGTCCTCGATAAAATCCCGGAAAGAAGGCGAAAAATGGTGACATCAAATCTAACATTTTGTAACTGTTTATGCGAACGGAGTAAACATTAAATAACAAGTATGAAATGACTGTCTACAGTCAATATTTCTATTCTTTCTTTTATTATTTTTTTTATTATTATTATTATTATTATTATTATATATTTGTAAGCACTTAAAGGTGAGTTTAAAAGCATAGTATATAAAGAAATTTTAAATTTTAAAATTCTTTTAAAAATTATATGAGTTTAACAATAACTGAAGTTATATTTCTCTCACATCGTTTTTATATGAAAGGAAATTACATTCTGTACAAATAAATATAGTAATTTCCTCTTAATTGATGTACTACATAGGTACAACCGTACAAATTAGTTTAGTATATCGATATCATGTATATACAAATTGTTCAATCAATGCCACCTCAGTGGTGTAGTGGTTAGCGTCGCTGATTACGAATCCATCGGCCCCGGGATAGAGACCCAGTGACGGCAGGTGGGCGGTGCGCGGCAAAACCCAGCTGTTCATCCTTCCACGCAATAAAAAAAAATGGTTGGTAGCTAAATGGGTACCCTGGATAGTCTAGTCACTCTAGTAGTCAAAACGCTGGGATGCCGCTGGTGGGGCGTGGTTCAGATGCCACGTTAAACTGGAGGTCTAAGGTGGAGTGACAAGGTTTACCCTCGTCAGAATGAACAATTCGGGCGGAAGCTAAACCAAGGTGAACCAATTGTATTAAGAAAAGAATGTTTGCGAGCTTGATATTAGAGTGGATCTTCACAGTTTACTGCAACTATTGACCATTCTCGTAATGATGCAACGGTAATCATAAATCAAACGATAATGAACGTTCTCTGTTGTGTTAAATTAGCTATTAGTTAACAGCTGTTGTGAGAAATAATTGTTAAGAATTAAATAGGTAAGGAGTATGTACGATAGAAAGAGGCTATAACTGTGAGGTAGTACAGGATGATCTACAAAAAAGTGTTCTAAGAAATAACTTGTTACACAAATATTTATGGGAACACATTTTTTTTCGATCACCCTGTAATTAAAGAAACATTTTTGAACATAAAATAAAAATCCTTAAAAATAATCCCTTTTTGAATTAGGTCGGTCGTTCAACTTCAACTCCTAAAAGTAGAGTTTTTTACTGGAGTTTAATCATTTGCATCGAAATTTGAAGGTTGATTAACTTTGTAGACCTTTATTGAAACGAGTGATGTACCGATTCCAAAATTTAGCCGATGCTGATTAATCGGTACATCACTAATTGAAACAAAACATTAGCCATTCTTTTCCCTTTTGGAATAACGAAGCACAGTATGAAACTCAAAATGTGTTGAAGGGTAACTTAAGAAACAAGACCAAACTATTCGAAATAGGGTGCTGGTTAAGTGTGCGGTCTACCTACGATTCGGCGGTCTACCTTTTAATTATAGCTTCTTATCTTGTTTACTAATTGTTTGTTTACATCCCATTGTCAATCGCCCTTGACGATTGGTTAGGTTTAGTCATGATATTTTCGTTAGTTTTAACGAAAATATCATGATTAAACCTAACCAATCGTAGGTAGACCGCACACTTAACCAGCACCCGAAATGGTAATATAACAAACCACTATTTAGAAATGACTGTTCAATAAATGTAGGAAGATACAGACCAAGTAATTTATAACCAGTAAATAGCCTTGTATCACTTCTTAAAACGATGAATTAAGTAACTTCACCAGTTTTAACCAGTACTGATTAAGTTTTACAGGTTCGCCACAATCGTTCAAACCGAAAGAATTCAATTTTTAATGATAATAATTTTAATTTTAATTTACGATTTTTTTCACTCTAACAGAAAATAGGTGTAAAAGATGTCGGTATAAAATATACTAACATACATATAAATATACATACGATAGCGCGACAGTTATTGCTTTCCAAAATATAGAGTATATATCATTGTTGGATCATAATATAAGATAATAATAACAACAACGATAATGATGTTAATAATAATAATAATAATAATACAAATAATACAGTTTACTTTTCTATTTATACATGCTGATGATCACTTACATCAGGTGCAACAGGAAAAAATATACATACATCCATACGTATCATACTAATGCCTTCCGATACATACATAGCATAGAACAGCAAATTTTATGCCTTATTGGCAAAAGGGTTCTTATTTAATTAATTAATAATAATAATAATAATAATAATAATAATAATACAAGCGCAAAGGAGTCTGGATAGTGATTATAGCACATACAAACGCGTACATCAGATATTCCTCTCACAATAGAACACACACACACACACACACACACATATATATATATATATATATATATATATATATATATATATATATATATATATATATATATACAGTATGCCGGACCTATCGATAAGTCATCCCATAAACTTGGTGTTAAGATTCGACTATCGCCATTGAAAGTACAATTTAAGTGTTCGTTTTGAACCCTTTTGTAAAGATATTGTTTTTCACCTGAAAAAAAATTGAGACCGTAATAGGCTTATGAAGGTATCTGATAATCGGTCTAATTGCACCTTTTCAGAGAAAAGGTGTGGAGTGGTCTCATTTCACATTATTTATTCACCTTATTGAACTCTATTTATTGTGTGTATATATATATATATATATATATATATCACCTTACCTTACAACCTTACAAAGGTTTCGCGCGATGATTTCTCATTTCGCGAAGGTCAAGCTTGTCGCCCCTCCTTTCGAGCTGGCCTGGTGAAGTAGTGAGTTGGATTCTTGCGCTCTCCACCTAACATAGCCAGGTACGCCCGGCTCATCGGGGATTGTTCTGAGCCAGGCGTCGTCTTCTTGTGAAGATTTCCAATGCAACTCGCTTCGTGTTTCTTAGGTCTTTGGGCAACTGATTAAACAGCTTTGGTCCTCTACTACAAAACTTTTTTTCAGGGTTAAGGATGTTCCCTGTCTCGCCTTCAATTTGCGAATACGACACAGTCTACCGTTTCTACTTTCCACCGTTGTTTGGGAGTTATAGGGTTCAGAGTAAGATTAGGGACTAGTTTCTCCATTATTTTCCAAGTGTAAATAATGGTGTATCTCTCTCTTCTCCTTTCCACTGAATATAGGTCTAGTTCGCGTAACCTTTCCCAGTAATTTAGTTCTTTGCACCCATTGATCTTGGCTGTGAAGCTTCTCTGGATCCCTTCCAGCTGTCTAATGTCTTTTTTTTATATGGGCATGTTAGGACCGAGCAGTATTCCAATGTGGGTACTATCAGGGTTTTCAGTAGAAGAATCATTACATTCCTATCCCTTCGTTTAAAGGTTCTCAATATCTGACCCGTTATTCTCTTTGCTCTGTTTACTGCTATCTTATTTTGTGTTTTAAATTTCGCATCATCTGTCATTACAATCCCTAAACCTTTTGCTCTGGAATCTCTCTGAATTTCCTGTCCATTTGGGGTATAATATTCCATGGATTTTAGGTGTTCTCTTTTCCGCACCGTAATAGCTGAAATTTCTCGGTGTTAAACTTCATATTGTTGTCTTCTGTCCACTTGTAGATTCTGTTTATGTCGGTTGTAGAGATCCTATGTCTTCTGCGTTTCTTATTTTTCTACTGATCTTTCTGTCATCCGAAAAGGATGTTACTGTGCTGTCTCTGGTAACGTCCTCATCTATGTCAGTTAGCATGATTATGAAGAGTAGTGGAGCTAATACTGTTCCTTGTGGTACTGAGCTGAGGACCTCTGATTCTGATGAAGATTCTCCTTGTACTGTAACGACATGCCGCCGCTCACTAAGGAAATGATATATCCATTTCCCTACTTTTCCTGTTATTCCCATATATTTCAGTTTATGTATTGTGATTCCGTGGTCACACTTGTCGAACGCTTTAGCAAAGTCTGTGTAGAGTACATCATAGTTTTCATTACTTTCAAGTGAATCAATAATGTTGTTGTAGTTTTCCATTAGTTGTGATAGGCATGATCTGCCTGACAAAAACCCGTGTTGGTTGTCATTGAATTTTTTCTAAGATGGGATGTAAGCGATACTGGCCTATAGTTTTTGGCCTCGGACCGATCTCCCCCTTTATATATTGGGACTATGTTCGCGCTCTTCAGGATGCCCGGTATTTCTCCGTGTCTAGTGATCGTCTCCATATCCAGTATAGGGGCTCATCGATTGCATTCTTGCAGTTTTTGATCAGTGTGGCATTTCATTTATCCGGTCCTGCCGCTGAGTGTGTTTTTAGTTTCCCTATGGCTTGTGTAATATCATCCGTCGTAAAGTCGAAATCCGTTATACTTTCCCCTTGTGGTTCTTCAAAGAACGCGCTTCTATAGCATATCAACTTGTCAGTTTTTGGGATACTGAAAGATGATTCATACTGAGCTCTAAATATTTCAGGTACTTCTGTTAGATCATCAGATAAATCACTGTTCTCATTTTTTAAAGGTCCGATAGTCGCATGGTTTTTCGCCTTTGAGTTAGCCTTTATCGCTTCTATAGTGTCGTCTTCTTCTTTTTCTGTATGCTTCTCGATTATTTCCTGTATGACGACATCGATACTTTGTAGTTTATCATTTAATATTTTTCTGATGTTGTTATCTTTACAATTACTGTACTTAATTTTGCAGTCACACTTTTTCTCTTTCGAAACAATGCCCTCTTTTGTCTTTCGAACCTGCTTCTCTTTCCTCTTTGTTGTATTTTTGGGACATGTTTTTCCACAATTTCTAACGTCTTCTCCTCTAACGTCATTAGCATCTCCTCCGTTGTCTTGGCCTCGAAAATGGTTTTCCAATCTATTACCTCCATGCTGGATGTCACATCTTCCCAGTTTATAGCTTTGGAGTGAAAATTAAAAATTTCGAATTTGCTTCTTTCTGTTGTGCGTGTTCTTTCCTTTCCTGTTGTCTTTATATTAGTTGTTATTTCAATGATGTTGTGGTCCGATATCATAGTTGGGGATATTTCTACATTATCAATTAGATTACTGTTGTTTGTGAATACCAAATGTAGGCAGTTGTTTTTTCTTGTGTTTTCTGTTATTTCTTGCGTTAACATACATTCATCAGCTAGAGCTAGTAGCATTTTTACCTGCTACTGGTCTTCTCGTGTGCCCCCCTTGTCCTGGTGTATACATATAGTTTTTCCTATCCTTTTATATTTCATGAATGGGAAATTAAAATCACCACGGAGAAAAATATTTGTAATGGAGCCTGAAAATTTTGAGGTTGGCGTGTTTGGGGATCTGTACTTTACAATTAGTACTATATTTAATTTTTCAATTTTTGCTGCTACACATTCTACGTAGTTGTTTGAGGTACTTATAGCCATTTCTGCTATGTGCCTTTCGCGTGTGTAAACAGCACATCCTCCTTTACGTCTCACTGTTCTGTCGGCTCGGAGTAGGGTTTCTTTACCGGGATCCCGGGATCCCGGGATCCCGGTAGATTTTTAGCTAATTTAAATTTCCCGGGAAATTCTCCCTGTCCCGGGAAATCCCGGGATATTGCAATCACTCTTTCTGAAGAAATTCAAACTGAAGATGACGAACATAATGACAACATAGATGAAGATGGAGAAGATTTCAATCATAGTATTGATTTTGAAAGTGTTTTGTGTGAGCTTTGATGAGGATCCGTTCGAGATAGATATTTCATTTGGATCGCACGACACTGTAGGTAAAGAAATCAACGTGTCTCAAATCATCAATAAAGTCAGAAAAATAGCAAAAAAATTTCGCAAATCACCTTTAAAGAATAACATCTTACAAGGATATGTTCAACAGGAACAAGGAAAAAGTTTGCATCTATTGCTGGATTCCAAAACCAGATGGAATAGTCTTTTAGCCATGCTGGAGCGATTTATCAAAATAAGGTCATCCGTATCGAAAGCTCTCATCGACTGCAATAAAGATATGGACAATTTTGACCTTGACAAACAAGAAGTTGCTGTAATTCGTGACATTGTGGCATCGCTGGAGCCATTAAAAGTTGGAGCAGAAAAGCTGGGCAACAGAGAATCGACTTTACTTTCATCAGGTGTTTTTTTCTTTCATTTTGAACGAACTAAATCAACTAAACACACCTTTTTCAAAAAAACTAAAGGAGTCGTTCATTCGACGCATAACAGAGAGAAGAAATGAGAACTTGACTGGCCTCATACAATACCTCAATAGTGGAAAGAATTATAAAAAGGTCGCAACTTTCGCAAGTGACAGAAGTTTGCCAGCCTTACCAACCAAGTCTATGTTAATTTCATCAGCAAAGCAGATGTTAGATCGCCTTTTTGGAGTACCTGCTGATTCTACCTCTAGTGAGACAGATGAAGATAATGATGTGCAAGAATCAGCTGTCCCTCAGTCATCTTCGATGACTCTAGCTGAAAGGCTTGATGCAGCTATTAAAGCAGCCGAGGTAGAGAAATCAAGAACACTAGACAGCAAAGCAAGCGCTGCAAAGCACCTTAAAAAGGAACTAGAGATCTTCGAGGCTACGGGCGAAAAAACGCAGAACATCTCTCTTCTCTTGAATGCATTAAAGACGATTCCACCCACGTCAATAGAATCGGAAAGGGCATTCTCAGCAGCAGGACTTTTCGTGACTAAAATGAGAACAAGATTGAGTGATCGAAGTATTGACCATCTTTGTTTTTTGAAATCGTACTATAAAAATTCACAGTGATAATTTTTTTGGTTGAATTCATTGGTTCTTTGCAATTTGAAGGTAATTTTTATTTTTTCTTTAAATTTTCTAAGCAATTCAAAGGCAATTTTTTTTTCGTTGTATTCATTAAGTTTTCAATGAAACGGGGCAATTTTTTTATTTGTGAAAATTTTCTATGTAATTCAAAAGTATTTTTTTTAATACATATTTTTCACAGCAATATTATTTTATTTTGCCCATCATGGAGATTGCAGAACTTATTAAATGACTATAAAAAAAAAAAAAATAATTATACCCCCTCTTTTCTAGGTTAATTTATTTTATAATATTTTAAATATAATTAATTATATCCCGGGATTTCCCGGGATCCCGGGAAGGGAATCATTTTTATCCCGGAATCCCGGGATAAGCAAAAGGCCGGGAAATGAGAAACCCTAGCTCGGAGTATGTTATAGTTGTCAATTTGTATTTATTTTTTGTCAATACAGGACTCACAATTTTCACAGTTCGCCTGGCAGTCCTTTAGATGAGTTTCCGTGAGGCATGCAAAGTCTGTTCCGGCTTCTTGCATGAGTCCTTTCAGGTATACAACTTTGTTCGTGGAATGGTTTGATTTAAGGCCCTGTATGTTGGCTAGGATTATTTTTATTTTTTCTCTTTCTTTTTCGCATACAGGTGGTTCCGATTTGTTTTCCAATAGGGGTGCCGGTTTCGTTGTCTTGTAGTCCTCCGAGAATTTACCGAGAATATATATATATATATATGTATGTTACAGTCAAAGTGTGTAACCAGCCATTTCGCGTAATGGCTGAAACTTTTAGTCATTTCGCGAAATGGCTGTTTCACTTGGTCATTTCGCGAAGTGACTACAATTTTCAGTCATTACGCGAAATGGCTGAAATTCCACCTTGGTCATTTCGTGAAATGGCTAAAATGACTTTTGTCATGAATTCATAGAAATAACAAACATCAGAATAAAATTGAAAACGTTTATTTAACTTACTAAATCTGCTAAAACATACGTACATCC
>JAJOZX010002030.1:615000-617500 GCA_023014485.1 Bathynomus jamesi
GAATGAACAATTCAGACGAAAGCTAACCAAAGGTGTGTGTGTGTGTGTATATATTAGTGGTGGACCGGATATCCGCATCATTTTCAACATCCGCATCCGCACTCCTGACTGCGGATGTTATGCGGATATTACCTCTAATAAATTATGCAATTTACAATTAAATTAGCCTATAAAGTAGCTTTAAGTCCCAGTCATGCACATTCATGTAAAGTATTAATTATTAATGAACAAACAAATATATAAACCTCAAAATATAAATAGCTGGTAACACAGAAAATTGAATGAAACTTGTTTCATTAAATTTTCTGTGGCTGAAAACTCTTGAGAAAGTTGTTATTTTTATTATAATGAAAACATTAATATTAATTTTAATTCTTATGCATTGCCTGACATAATAGTAATATCACGAAATTTGAAAAATTATGTCATATATTCATAATTCTATATTATATTGATAGATTAACTAAATATCCGCATCCGCGGATATTGAAATTAAAGAGCCGCATCCGCAGATGTTAAAAAACTGACATCCGGTCCACCACTAGTATATATATATATAGTATGAAAATTATTTCACGAAAGTGTTCAAGAAAAGGCTACTTTTTAAATTTTAATAAACTAATTGTGTTTGTAAGTTACAATAACCCTTTTTCTTTAAGCCAATGAACTAAATAATATAGACTTTGTATTATTTATTTTAAATGAAAACTATTTTGCTTATGATTACCATTTACCTCAATAATATTTGATTTAGTTTTGCTCTGAAACTTTTTAACAATTCGTGATACAGTAAGTAATTTGTGGTCGTTACCCCCGGGGGAAGATTTGGTTACGGCTCGCATTGTACTCCCCCACCCAGCATATTCCCATATTCCCCACCAACGTTAATCCTCGCGACTATTTTTTGCGAATTTATTTCGAGGACAAAGTCTACAGGAATAATCCAAGGACAGTTGATCGGCTACAAAATGAAATCGCGAGTGTAACAAATGAAATTACGAAAAATATTTTAGCACGAACCGTTCAAAATTTCAGAGTACGTTTAAATCAAAACAGTGACGTCATTGGTGATCATATTGAAAATGTTTATTATTGAAAAAATTTCAAATGTGTATTTTGTATTTGTGTAAAAAAAATATGGTTACTATATAACTAATACAGAAATAGTTATTAAAAAATAAAAACTCAACTCTTTCTTGAACGTCCTTGTTTTATATATATATATATATATATATATATATATAAAGGCTTTTCCTTTAAATCTTTATAGGTCAAAATATATACAATCATATATAAAAATATAAAATATGAATCGTAAAAGCATACATATAATATAGGTTCAGCGTTTTTACAGATATAAATCAAGGATGCAGGTATGAAAAATATATATATTGAACTTAAAACAACGATTCCAAGTGGATAAGTCAGGATATGATACAAAATTGAAAGTTATATTTTTTAAAAGTAAAACTATACGAGTGTATATATATATATATATATATATATATATATATATATATATATATATATATATATATATATATATAGCCTTGTATTTTATACAGTATATATATATATATATATATATATATATATATATATATATATATATATATATATATATATATATAAATATTATGAAAAATACAATTTTTAATAAATATTTGGCTCTCGAAAAATTCCATAAATATTAAATGAATTTGTAAGATATTAACAAATATTCAAAACTTTGAATATTGGATAAAAATATTCCATATTTTTTTAAACTCAATTACAATTTTCAGATTTTTTTTTTTTTTTTTTTGTTAAAAAAATTATTTTGAATAATTTGATCAAAATACGATAATTCCTTTTTGCACTGAAGTGGTTTTTGCTTAGAGAAAGCAAAATTTAGTTTAATATTATAGAACAATCGTATGTACACTATAAAGTTGGTACCTTAGGGAAAATTTAGGTAATAAATATATATTATGTTTGTTCAATTGTATTCTTGACACCAAGCGTACATCCATGCATCTCCATTATTATTATATATATATATATATATATATATATATATATATATATATATATATATATATATATATATATATATATATATATATATATATATATATATATATAGGGTGAACCAAATGTAGGTGGACAGTAAATGATAACGTTTACTTTGAGAATACATATTTAATTTTTTTGTATATATAATACAAAATAAAATTTAAATAAATTTAGTTATAATATTTAATATAATATAACACAAACACCATAGTTATAATGAACACCATAGTTATAATATAATATAACACAAACCGTATTCAACCTACTGTCCACCTACTTTTGGTTCACCGTATATATATATTGAGATATCTTGAGAAGTTTTCGAACAACGGTTTTGGATGAACCTGTAGTCGATAGATAGATAGAATGATAAACAGATAGATTGGATAGATAGATATACAATGTACTGATAAACTGTGTATGTATGTACGAATATCCATAAATT
>JAJOZX010002030.1:620000-655000 GCA_023014485.1 Bathynomus jamesi
CTCTTACCCGTAAAAACAAAACAGTGAATTACTCTCATGTATTAAATCTAATTTAAAACGAGAGAGAGAGAGAGAGAGAGAGAGAGAGAGAGAGAGAGAGAGAGAGAGAGAGAGAGATTCTGAATATTTAATTTTGTCTCCATTATTTTTAAAAAACTAATTAAAAGCCATAACTCCTTTCCAAAAAAAAAAAAAAGACAGGGTTGAATGTTCCCTTTTCCTTTTGTAAACCGAAACAAAACGCTGAAGACTCGCGAATCTTTCAAACGACACAATAACGAACAGTTCACGAGCAACCAACCTCATCTCGTTTTCTGTGAATTATGTTCCCTCCGAAGTTTTAAGGGATCCTAAAAGAAATTCTAACTCTTTGTAAGTTACGTTAAAACTTATAATAAAAAAAGCGGATGAAGATGGTGGAAAGCGTTGATTTTCGAATGCAAATTAGGGTCTCAGTGTATCACCTCCGCTTACAATTGACACTTAAGGAAACAGCTGAAAAAGGGGAAACATTTTGCATCACAATTAAGCTATAAAAGAAACTAAATTTAGAAAACAAATTGTGCAGCGCCTTTACGTAAGCATTCTTGAATTTCTTTTTCTCATAGTATCCTTTCTTGGTTTTTTTATCATTTACTAATATATATATATATATATATATATGAAATGGAAATGAAAATGTAAAGGTTTATTGGCAGACTATAGTCCATATGGCACATACTATTAATACAATGACAGTTCATATACTAAGGATAGAAATATATACAATTGATTAGAAATAATAATGTAATGTCGAAGTTAAGTGGAGCTACAGACAGACGTTTACGTACCAAGAAGTCCATAGCTTAGAGGATAAATGGCAGGACTCATGGATAGCTTGGATGATCGGGTTGGTTGATTTTTTAATTCTTTGCATTAGACTGTATTGAGCACGTCTTGTTACCTCCGGGAACCTCGGGACATTGCGGGTAGCAAACATTTGCGAAGCTGAGCATCTCGGGATAATTTATGTAAGAGTCTAAAAGACCTGTTGTACAGCAAATTTAGGGTTCTGCCAGAACCTTTTTATAATTCACCCAGAGTTGCTGTTCGTATATATTACTGCAGAAAGTACGAAAGAGAGTGTCTTTAGTAGTCAGGGGGCTTAATCATATAATTGTTCAAATCATTCCAAAAGTGCCATTTTTGGACCACAGGTAGCTATGACCATACTAATTTGAATGTTTGCGGGAGCCAAGCTGGGCTCCCAATGTGGCGGCCATATTGGCCAAATCAAAATGGCCGCTGTCCAAAATAACATCCACTTGAGTACCAATACTAGTACAGGTTACATAGTTAACTTGATAAAAAATAAGAGTCAGCATCAACATCTTTTGCTATTAAACTTTAGTATATACGCAAGTACAATCTTCTTTATTCCTTTTACTCACAGTACTGCATCTCATGATAATGTCTATCCAATAGATGGCTGTTCACTGATTAATAGTCGTCATTGTTCAGGCAGCCACCTCACACTTGCAGAGTGTCGTACATCGAATTCCAGCACTACTGCATTTGCAATTCCCTCTGCAGGCTTTAGTGCATCCGCAATGAAGGAGAAGAGCACATGCCTTACTGGCATCAGCGAGAGTTGTCCAGAAATGGAGCCATTGGTTGCTGCGCTTGTCATATTCCCATCCCCATTTATCAAAAGCAGGGAGTGTCTGATGGCATGTGGTTGACTGCTTCCACACAAAACTTGCCTGCAACAATAACCTCTTGATATGCTGGAAGAGGGCAGCTTGGTAGGTGGTATGCTGTCCAATGATCGACTGCCACTAGAAAACACATAATGCCTGGCTACGTTTTACAGATGCTTGTCCACATGTTTTACTGTACATGAGCACAACAAACCTCTCAATGTATGTCATTTCAGGAGATACTAGACTGAAGGACTCGGGGTCTTCAGTCAATTTGATCATGGTTTCAGTTAAGTTTGGTGTATTATTCCATGCAGTCCATGCTGTCTTCTTCTTCCCATCTAAGAAACTGAGACGTAGTGTCGCAGCCTGTTAGTGCATGGAACAGAGGTAGAGCCAGCGACTTTGATGGACCAAGCTGTGATTGAATGCTGTGCACTGGGATGTCTCGGTAATATTTGCCACTACCAAAACCAATCCAGAGTTCTGTTA
The DNA here is from genome assembly GCA_023014485.1 of Bathynomus jamesi. Lineage (NCBI taxonomy): Eukaryota > Metazoa > Arthropoda > Malacostraca > Isopoda > Cirolanidae > Bathynomus > Bathynomus jamesi. The sequence continues at coordinate 622,172 of JAJOZX010002030.1, forward strand.
GGTCAAGCTGTTGAAAGAAAGCAATGGCAAGAACGACTATGTCACTGTCAACAGTGCGGATGAATGCTTTCTTGTGACCGCTGAGATGATGCGTGAGCAAGATGCAGAATGATCCGCGTATCTGCCTCTGTGTGGTTGCATGGTTGGAGCCCTGATATATCAAATGCTTTATTGGAGAGCACAGTTTCTAATTCAGTGCTGAGGAGGAGTTTTCCACCCATGTCAATTGATCAGCTGTTTACTGATAAAGACGAACAGTTCCTTCTTGTTTTCCACATTTTTCAAATATGACTGCCAGTCTCGTTTGGGAATGGGTGTGGTACCATCACTATCTGGATCAAGTCGAGTACGTGCTCCTGAATCACGCCGCTGCTGTGCAAGTGATTTCAGACTGTCTTCAGGATAGGTATCCCACACGGCATCGACGTGCTCAACTGTGTCAGTCATCTGTGCTTTAATGAAAGGTATGATGTGTAGAGATACATATTCAGCAAATGTTGATGCTCTACTTGGACGCACAATGTGGACGATGGCGGCCATGTCATACAACTGAACTGTCACTTGTTTAGCAGGATTGGCAGATCCATTTGGTGCATTGACACATGCAAGAATGTCTGATTTATTTCCAGCTCTGAGTGAACCTCGGTCTGAGAGTGAAGGGGGCTCTCGCTGATTCTCGTATGTGAAAAATTCTGTCATATCCGCATCTGGACGTGATTGTAGAGACAGGAATAGCTGAGTAATGAGCACTGTGTTTTGCTTCTGTACCCCCACTTTGCTACTCTTCTTGCGTGGGTCTGGCCGATTGCTGAATGTGTACACATTGTTTTTCTTTATAGTGTTTGAGAAGGAACTGTCCCTTTGTCCAGCCTAGTCTTTACATACTCCTCATGAAGGGCTTGGCCAACTTCCTGTATCTGTGACAGTGATGCTGCTACTTCATTCTCCATAACATCGTGTGTGTCAAGGGCTACAAGCTCCTGATTTGTGGCCAGGAAGGGGTTGCCCAGTTCAGACACCACCTTTGTGAATGACTTGACATCCTTCAAAAACCTAGACTGTAGCCCAGGTGCTGTTTCGTGGTGGCCAGTTGGTCCTTCTGTAAGTTTCTGAGCATTCTCAAACTCTTCTATCATTCTGACACATTCAGGACCTGCCAACATGTACAATGCTAATGCTTCTGTTTTGTCATAGAGGTCAGATGCTCCACCACAGCCCTGCAGTACTTTGTTCATCTGCTCATGAGTGGACAAAATCAGTAGAAATCCAATGTAAAAGTTAATGTAGCTGTTACAACCACAAATCTAAGTGCAATAATTATGTATCATGATTCAATTGACATAAAATGTACATTTCTTATAAAATAATATCAAATGTGGATATATACGACCTGACGTATATCTTGAATTAAAAAACAAATATCAGAACTGGATTCTCTATACTCAAAAACATACAAAAGTGTCATTATTTGCTGTTCTACTATGATTGGTTGTTATTTTATCGCCCAATGTCAGACCAGATGGCGGCCATCTTGGATTCGTCCATAATGGCCGCCACAGGGAGAGCCCATGTTGGCTCCCGCAAAAAAATGAATGCTTATGGTCATATCTACCCCTGGTAAAAAAATGGTACTTTTGGAACAAAGGGAACAATCGGGGTGATTTTTTGGATTAAGCCCCCTGACTATAGCTTCACTTGTACAGAATCGAAAGTTCCTTATGGTCATATTCGCTTTAGCACACAGGCTTCGAGATTGTTTTCTTATATCCGAGTCATCACTGAAGGAGCTGATAATAGTTTGACCCAAATACTTAAACTCTTGTACTTCCTCAATTACCTCACCATTCATTTTAAACCTTATATCAGCTGGCTGATTTCAGCTTTCAGGATGAAATTGCATAACCTTAGTTTTTGTAACATTAAAAAGAATATCATGTTTCTGCGAATACTCTTCGCAGACTTTTAGTAGCCGATCCAGACCTTTAACAGAGGGACTTATTAACACCATATCATCGGCATAAACTAAGTTATTTATCCTTGTGTTATCTATACAACATCCCACTGTTGCCTCGTTAAGTGAAGCAATTAATCCGTCAATATACACATTAAACAGCATAGGGGAGAGCAAGGAGTCTCGTCTCACCCCGCAAGAGGAGCCAAAACACTCGGATAGTACATTGCCCCACCTAACAGTGAAAGATTGGTGGGAATACCAAAATTTCAATAAATTTAATATGTACATAAGAACCTTCCTTTTTTCTAGTTTTGCAAATAAAATATTGTGGTTCACCCTATCATATGCCTTACTTATATCTACGAAACAGCTATAAATAGTTGAATTACTGTCAATGTATTTAGATATTGTTTCTTTAAGTACATAGATACACAGGTCAGTTGAGTGGGACCTTTTAAAGCCAAACTGATTAGGAGATAGATGTCCATAGGAAATCATTTAATCGGAGTAACAAGAGTTTTTCTAGTAGTTTCGAGAAGCAGGAAACGATAGCAATAGGCCTATAATTATTGCTGGACAGAATGTCTCCGTACTTATTTTTGACCAGGGGCAAGATATATACCCTCATGAACTCTGCAGGGATATAGCTATGAGCAAGCAAGGCTGATAGAAGCAATGATATATGCAGACATACTACGTCATTTGCATATTTTAAGTGCTCATTCGATAAGTCATCTACCCCTGACGCAGAACCAGTCTTTAACTCTTTAATTAACCTCTTTACTTCAGAAAATATCAAAGTATTTTCCCTTGTCCCTCCCACAATTGTTTTGCTGCAATCTATCTTAAGATTATCCCTACTCACACTGTTAAGAATGTTAGAATAGTGGTTTTTCCACAGCTTTGCAATTTCATCCTTCCCTGACACCCCATCGATTGTCGTAGGGAGGACATTTTTTAACACCCGTTTGATTCTTAGCAAATTTCCAAAATTTGTTATTATCGTTATTTATGCGAGCTTCACAGGCTTTTGATGCTCGAATAGACTCTTCTTCTTGTTTACATCGCCTTATGGCCGCCTTATACTGACCCCTACTTCTACACATATTCATGTATACTGGTCCTAATCTGAGTCTACCATGAAAGCACCACAAATCATAGGCGTCTTTCGATTCCCTCTTCAGGGGGGGGCAATAAAATCATTCCATCCAGGAATAATCTTAGTATAATAGTTGTAAGATTTAATCAGGGGGCTTCCTGCTTCTCTTAACAGGGATACTATCTTACTATAATATCTATCTATGAGTTTACAGTGAGAATCATTTGAGCAAGGATTATTACAGGCAAATGCAAAATTTCTAAATTATTAAAAAGGTGACTTGTTCTGTCTTTGTATTCTATTCTCTGCTGCATATTAACATATATATATATATATATATATATATATATATATATATATATATATATATATATATATATATATATATATATATATATATATATATATATATATATATATATATATATACGGTGATACAAAAGTCCTGATCAATCGGCTTTGTTCTAACCAAGCTTGTAATGTAGCAAACCTGTCAAAGCACATGATAGAATCCACGCAGGATTTGTTGATGTGTGAGATATGCACATCCTAAATATGATACTGCAGAAAATAGTAAAATAATAAATAAATTCCATCCTAAATTAACTTTCCGACCACCCTGTACAGGTACCATGTTTTACACACACACACACATATATATATATTATTATTATTATTATACATTACGAGTTATGAATAAAATAAGGCAATGTCGTGGCCAGTGTCGTAACACCACTTCCCGTCGGTAAGCGAAGTTAAGCGACATTGGATCTGGAGAGCAGTTGGATGGGGGACCGTCCACTGCATCAACATTATGTAGCGACCTTCAGGGCGTTCGGATCCCACGTAAAGCTGTAGGTCCCCTCCGTCATAACGTTAGATGTTGCGAAGGAAGTTAAACATTTCCTTTGGGAAAGATGAAATTTGAAAACTTTTCTAATGAAGTAATTTTCCTTGAAATAAATGATAAAAATTTAAATTCAGTTTAACCGTATTTGAGTCATTTCAACTATATATATATATATATATATATATATCGGTATGTACAGGGTGTTCCATAAGTCCGGTCTCATAGGAAAATTTATTTTAAATTAAATTTACCAAAGTAATACATTAGAAGTAAAACAAATGTTCAAACTGATGTCTTGTTTTGGGATATTTTTTTATGTTGCAGCTAGAATAACGCGCAATGGCTAATATGGAAGTGAGTTACACTCGTGAGCAAGACATCAATTTGAACAATTGTTTTAGTTCTTTTGTAAATTTAATTTAAAATAAATTTTTATACGAGACCGGACTTATGAGACACCCTGTATATATGTTATCCTGCGTTTTACTTTGATTCTTTCCTATTTCAATCTGAGCTGCTTCATGGGGTTGTTTAACCCCCTTCGCAACATCCATGGGCGTATGACGGAAGGGATCTACGGCTTTACATAATCTTGATGCGGAGGACGGTCTCCCATCCAACAACTACCCAAACCCAATGTCGCTTATTAGCTGATCAACGGAAAGCGGCGTTACGCCATTGGCCACCACGTAGTCTTACGAATGCGAGAATTCTGAAAATCAGAATTTCATGTAACTTTTTCCCGTTTTGAGAACAACTTTAAACGAAAAGAAACGAACCTAACCTGACCTAAATGAACAAATTCTAACTTAGCCTAACTTAATTTAACGTAGAAAGAAAATGGAAATGATGGATTTGAAAAGTCTCATTTAACATTTGCACGTTTGCTATATTTCATTCTTGGACTAAAAAAAATAAAGTGAGAATAAGATTGGGAAGGGACCGCTTTTTAACTCTGCGGCTATTGGACCAAGTGTATATAGAAAATCACTGTTACGCATCCAGAGAGGGAAGGGGTCATAATATACTTTGAAAGAGAACTAAACATTTGATTAAACATGAATTTGTCCCAATTTTCTATAATAGTGATTTAAAATGATTAATTTCAAGTATATCAATAATAATAATTAAATTACTAAAAATTGAAGTAGGCCTACGTATATACATATAGACATTTGGTTAAGCATCTGGTTTTATAGTTAGCTAAATATTTTAACTACTTCGGTTGGTCGCAACTTTTTGGAGCTTCGGAAAGTTGATTTTTTGTAATCTTTTCCACTTATAAAAATTTGTTTATTTCTCTGTTCTCGAGATGTTAAATTCAAAAAATGTGGTTAGGACAAATCTGAATAGTTGAAACGTTTAGCTCGATGTGAAGCCAAATACTTAACGAAACGTCCGTTCCAATATCTCGCAAAGAAATTAGTGAAATAACTTGAAATGGATCACCTGAAGATCGGGGTCCCCAGCCTTCTTTAGTTAGCTTTATAAGGCCAACTAACGAAAATATCACGACCTAACCTAACCATCAAGGGCGTACTTGGTCCGCAATCGATATGGACCGTGACTTATTTTTCGTTGGCAAGGTACTAGTATTGATGGATACCGTAATGAAATTGATTGGATTCTTTGGATCTGATATATTTGCATGTCCGTTATAAATAGATATAGAGTGTAATATTTGTGGATAGTAGTCTATTATGACTTGATCCTCTGGATCCAGAGATTCTATCTTTAGTTTTAAATCGATAATTAATTAGTTTTTAATTGATAATTATTAAGTTTTGCAAAAATTGGTCGTTGCGAATGTACAAGCAGTTGGTACATAAATTTCGTATGTTCTTGTGGTTCGGAACCCACGTAAAATTGTAGGTCCCCTCCGCCACCACGGAGGACATACACAATTACGAACACAGTTAGGTAGACCAGCCATGAGTGGATCCTAGGGTCTTTGTTGGTCTGAAACATTATAACATTATAACAGTTGACCTAACGCGTGGTTAGATTAGGTCGTGATATTTTCGTTAGTTAGCCTTTTAACTAACTAAAGAAGGCTGGGGGCCCTGATCTTTAGGTGATCCCTTGAAATTAAGCATTTGAAATCACTGTAAAGTTTCGATAAATTCACGTTTACAGTAACGTTTAAATTTCATTTACAGTCTAACTCTTAATAACGGTTCACTTAACAGCTGTTTTAATATTGTACGAAATAATAATAATAATAATAATAATAATAATAATAATAATAATAATATTGCTAAAAACATGCAATTATTATTATATATATATATATATATATATATATATATGCGCCTCGGTGGTGTAGTGGTTAGCGTCGCTGACTACGAATCCATCGGCCTCGGGTTCGAGACCCGACGGCAGCCGGCGCGCAGCAAAACCCAGCTGTTCATCCTTCCACACAATAAAGAAAGTGGTTGGTAGATAAATGGGTACCCTAGGTGGCCTAGTGGTTAAGACGCTGGGCTGCTGATGGGGCGTGGTTCGGATTCCACGTTAAACTGGAGGTCTCAGGTGGAGTGAAAAGCTTGACCTTCGTCAGAATGAACAATTCGAGCGGAAGCTAACCAAAGGTTAACCAAAGATATACAGTGTGTGTATACACACACACACACACACACTGTAATTAATTTAAGATTTAAATTCCCATAAATTAATCTTTTGACTAAAACGTAACTTTAAAAGCTTTTAGTTAACAATAAGTACATATTGAATCGAACCCAAAAATGTACCCTTCATTTTTTTCCCCTCAACATTCACGATTATGTAAATTTTTCTCCAAAATTTCGTCTAAAAAAGGTAAAAAAAGAAATTACAATAGAGAAACATTAATTAATTTTTATATATTATCTGTTGTGGATCTATTAGTAAAATGCGTTAAGTTCTATGCTGTCTCGACTATACAAACGATGAATATTGATACACGAACGATAAGATCTATGATTCGGGTGAATATGTACTGAAGATACGGATAAGATATTGAATATGCGCATTGCGGAGTATGAAAAAGGGGTTTTACCATTGCAAGGAGTTGCGAGATAATGAAAGGAGGGGATTATTAGTTTTATAAACTTTAGAACTACTTTCAGAGAGAGAGAGAGAGAGAGAGATTCGTCCGTATGTGTATGTAAGAATTAAATAATGTTGCGATTCGTCACAGCGTTTACGGCCAATGAGTTGATGAGACGGGCGACATCTTGCCGAAACATTATTACCAACGAGAAACACACACACACACACACACACACATCTCCACGCCATTGTATAAGTTAAATATACACGGTAATTCTGTATAAATTATGTAAGATGAATTATTTTTTGAGATGGGCGGGAAAACTATTAATTAAAGGGTGCTTTCATTGTTATATGATGGATGTTGTGGTAGTGAGTTCTCTACCTTGTAATTCCGATCTATTTATCCGATGCGATTCGTTAAACACTTTTGATCTTTCGTGATTAGCAAATTAACGCTAAATCTTATCTTTTTATCTGTTATTTGGTTTTATATAGTAATAATTCATACATTTTCATATATATATATATATATATATATATATATATATCTTACCTTATGTTGTTTCGTGCGTTGGTCTCTCTTCACACGGAGGTCAAGCTGGTGGCCCCGCCTGTATATATATATATATATATATATATATATATATATTCCACCAGGATTCGAACGTGGGACCTCGTGATTAGAAAGCCCAGGCGATACCACTACGCTAAGACAAAGTAACAGTTATTACAACCTTGTGTATATTTCAACACCCAAAGGAATATATAACGCTTACGCAACCAAAGATAGTTTAGGTGTCAGCCCCCTGCACTCCACGCAATGACAGCATTTAATTAAAACTATCTGATATAACACTAGGGTACCAAAGATAGAATTTCATACATGAGCCAAAAATTCTGCGTATTCATGCATGAAATGTTAAACCACACAGAACTGAATTACATGTTGCCATTGCCTCGAGTGCAAGGGGCTGACACTTAAATCACCTCTGGTCGTGAAGGCGTTGTGTGTTCCTTCGGGGTGTTGAAATATACACCAGGTTGTATTACTTCCACCTAATCGTAGCGTAGTGGTATCACCCAGGCCTTCAAACCAAGAAGTCCAGGGTTCGAATCCTGATGGGGATATTTTGCATCATACAAAAATCGCGCGTGATCATGCATGAGATTCCATACATACATACAGTATATATTATATTATATATATATATATATATATATATATTATATATTGCATATATTGAGGTCATGTAATGAAATTGGAACGTCTATCAACATGCATGTTATATATATATATATATATATATATATATTATATATATATATATATATATATATATATATATATATATATATATATTCCACGAGACTCGTTCAGGCCATGCACACTTCATAGGAACATGGAAACACAGACCATAAACAGTTTTTTCCATTGAAGACTATTTATTCTTGTTTCTTTGGCATGAGAATTAAGGTTTCACATGTGCCCCATAAAAAGGTACTATAATTTATTATTACATAACTGAGTGCCCAAATTCAGTTGAATGCCAGAGCCAAAGACATGATAAAGAAATTGTCCAAATTTGGGTATAATGTGGCAGGAAGTGAGGAGGATCGAACGACAGATAGGGACTCCCAATAACGACAATAACAGTTAGAAATGGGGTGGGTGGAGGGTGGAGGCAAGAAACCTTTAACAGTGTTTTTATCCCACCTTTTCTGAAGGTGGGCAGCGTTAAACAATGTTGTGTTCATTTCAAAAGGTTTGTATACTGTTGAGCTCGTTATAGTGTGTGTATATATATATATATATATATACACACACGCACACTGATTTGTACTGCTGAAAACGAATCTACCAGCCCAGGGTTCGATTCCCAGCCATCGCAGGAGGCACCCAGCTCACCCATCTGTTCACGCTTCCATACACACAAATAGCCACACCTCTAGGCCTGGTCAGATGGAGGAGCGAGTTGCTTTCTTGCGATCTCCATCGCACATAGTCAGGCACACCTGGCTCATCTGCTACCGTCCTGAGCCAGGTATCTAGTCTTCTTTTAAAGATTTCAACTTTGACCCTTGTGACGTTCCTGAAGTCCTTTGGAAGCTGATTAAAAAGTCTTGGCCCCCTGATAACCAAGCTATTTTCCTTCAGTGTTGAGGGTGTCTCTTGTCGGGCTTTTAGTTTGGGAACATTACACATTCTAACTTTCCTATTTCCAGTGTTGTTTGAATGTTAATTTGGTTTAGTTTGAGGTTAGGTACCAGTTTCTCGATCATTTTCCATATGTAAATTATAGTGTATCTCTCCCTTCTTTCCAGTGAATACAGATTTAATATAAGTAGTCTTTCCTAGGAGTTGAGTTCTTTGCAGCCATCAATCTTGGCTGTAAAATTCTTCTGAACTTCTTCCAGTTATTAATTTCTTCTTTTTCGTATGAGTACGTTAAGACTGAGCAGTATTCAAGTTTTGGTATGATCAGTCTTTTCAGCAGGGGAAACATCACCTTATCGTCCCTTCTTTTGAAGGCTCTCAGTAGCTGTCCCGGAACTATTTTTGCTTGTTTATCGAGATCTGGTTCTGTGTTTCAAATTTGACATCATTGATCATTATTACCTCGAAATCTTTTGCTTTCGTGCTTCTCTGAATTTCCCGTCTATTATAGTATGCTGTCTGTTTAAGTTTTTCATTTCTTCCATATCTCAAGAGCTGAAATTTCTCGGTTTTAAATTCGTTATTGTCTTCTGACCATTTGTATATTCTGTTTGCGTCCTTCTGTAGGGCTTCCACCTCTTCTGCATCGCCAATTTTTCTGCTAATCTTTGTATCGTCAGCAAAGGATGTTACTATACTACAGTCGTCTATTTCAGTGTCTATTTCTGTCAGCATGATAATGAATAGGAGTGGAGCTAATACTGTTCCTTGTGGAAGTTAGCTGCGTACTTCTGATTTTGATGATGATATACCTTCGGTTTTTACGACTTGTTTCCGTTCCCTGAGGAAGTTGTAGATCCATTTCCCACTTTTCCCATGTGCTTCATTTTTTGTGCTATTCTGCCATGATCACACTTATCGAATGGTTTAGCAAACTCCATGTATATTTCATTGTTGTTATCATTGCTCTCAGGTACACCAATGTATTGTTATAGTGCTCAATTAGTTGTGATAGGCACGATCTTCCTGATCGGAATCTGTAGTCGTTCTCATTGAATCTTTACTGTGTCGACAAAAGGTCGTATATTTTCTCCCTAACTATTCTTTCGAATATTTTGGTGAGATGTGATGTCAGTGACATCGGTCTATAATTCTTTGCTTGAGACATATCCCCCTTTTATATATAAGAACAATGTTCGCTCTTTTTAGTATGCTCGGTATTTCCCCCGCGTCCAAGGCTCTCCATATCCAATAAAAGGGTGTAGCTATTTCGTTCTTTCAATTTTTAATCAACAAGACATTCCATTTATCTAGGCCTGCAGTTGAATGTGTTTTAATTTGCCCTATATCTTTCGCTATATCTTCTCAAGTAAATTCAAAATCAATTTACATTCTCCATTTAACTCCTCTTTAAAAAAGATATTTCTGTCAGGTACTGCTTTGTGTTTGTTTGGGGTACTGAAAGATGATTCATATTGAGCTCTCAATATTTCAGATCTATAGATCTACAGAAGCTAAGGCTAACAAAGACCCTAAGATCCACTCTAAGGTTAGCCCGAGAGAAAAAAGAGAATAGGGGGTTAAAAGAAGAGAATAAGGGGTTAAGTAAGTAGCAAAACCTATCATTCGTGGGTTAACATTCATTTAGAAAAAGAGAGAGAAAGACTCACCATCATCATCCACCGGCCACTGCCGACAAGTCGGAAAAATAGTCGAAGAGAATAGGAAAGGGGTGAAAGATGAAAAGAAGTAAAATAAGAACGCTTACAAGCGATACAAACACAGTCTTAACTGAAAGAAACACTGTCATACCATGCAAACTACAGACATGCAAGTTAGAGAAGATAAGAAAAGAACAAAAAAAAAGTATGAAGAGTATAACAAAAAGTGGGTTAGTTTACGCTGCGAGATACATCTAAGTTCGTGTTAGACTAATTTTTTTTATTTTTTTTTTTTAATAATATAAATTTAACGCTGGTATGTCACAAGCTGGCATCAATCGTCAACAGACTCAAACCTCGACTATCACCCCCAGAGCTCCTGTTCCTAATTATTTTATTATTTTAAATGATGTTAATATTTTTAAAATGCCTATCTAAAATGCCTATCTTAAGGTCGTCGGTTAGTTCATTATTTTCTTTCTTTGAGGGTGCGATAGTGGTCCGCGTTTTTGTTTTTCTTTTCGCGAAGCTATAGAAGTATTTTCGGTCATCTTACCGCATCTTTCTCTTCTCTCTCTCCGAATGGCCCTTAATTAGAGCTTGTATTTCCCTGTCTATACTCTCCAATTTTACGTGTATCACGTTTTTGGTGTTGGTGTCTGTGCAATTAATCAACTTCGTAACTACTCTCCTTCTCTTGCGGAATAGTGTTCGCTTTGGCCTCTCAAAATAGATCCTCTTACCATTTTGCTGTACTTTCGGAAATAAGATTTCCAGCATCTTTTTTTCCAAGGTTATTAGCATTTTTTCGGTTGTTTTATCCTCTAAGACTGTTTTCCACTCTATTTGTGCTATATGGGACCTGATTTCTTTCCAATTTATAGTTTTACAGTTCAGATTAAAAATAGCAAATTTGCTTCCTTCTTCAGTATGAGTATTTTCGTTTAGTGCTGTCGCCATATTAGTGATACCTCGATAATGTTGGAGTCTGAGATATTTGTTGGTGTTATTTTTATATCACTGATTAAGTTGGTGTTATTCGTGAATACAAGATCCAGGCAGTTATTTTTCTATTGTTTTCAGTTCTCTTCCGTGTTAACATAAATTCATTTGTTGGAGCTATCAACATTTATGTTTGCTCCTGATCTTCTCTTGTGCTCCCCTTGTCCTGGTATATATACACACACACACACACACATTTCTTCCCATTCTTTTGCATTTTATAAATGGTAAATAGAAATCACTGCAGAGTATTATATTCGGGGATAGGGTGTTTAAGGACTTTATTTTTCTAATGTCGGCAATGGCTTCAGAGAATTTTGAAGTTGCAGTGTTCGGAGGTCTATAGATTATTATTATTAGTATCACGTTAAGTTTATCAATTTTTATTGCTGAGAGGTCCAAGTAGATATTTGATTTACTTATTATTGTGTCTGTCATATGGCTCTCGCGTTTGTATATAGCACAGTCACCTTTTCGTCTTTCTGTTCTGTCATCTCGTACTTATGATGTACTTGTAACCATAAATTTTTATTTCTTTTTTATCTATGAAGTATTCGGAGTTTTCACAATCTTCTTGGCAGTCTTTAAGATGTGTTCCTGTGGAACATGCGATGTCAGTCCTTGTTTTTTCCCTAAATCCTTGCGGGTATGAAACTATTTTATCTATTATCTATTATCTATTATTATATATATATATATATATATATATATATATATATATTATATATAGCATATTTGCCAGGACTATATGTACGTTTCCTGTTTAGCGTTGTCCTTCGAGTATTCCAAATTCAATTTCTTTCAGTGTCACGTGTTTTATATTCTTATGGTCCTCCTCCTATGGTCCGGTTACCTGTTCCGGTTGTTTCTTGCTTGGTAACGGATCGGCTGGGAGATTCTCGATTATGTCGACTGTAAGTGCTGAATAAGGCTTAGTAGCCGTATTGTGTCTGCGATGTCGAGAAAATTTGCTCCTTGGTTTGTATTCATATATATATATATATATATATATATATATATATATATATATAGAGAGAGATATAGAGAGAGAGAGAGAGATAGAGACTAATGACTAATGACTAACTGATTGACTGAAACAGAGCACGAAATATACAATCAAATATCTAAAAAAGGATTTAGAATGCACATCATCACACACAAAATAAAGGTGTAGTGTTTCGTTAAGGCAATACTCATAAATGATACATGAAAATCATCAAAGTATATATATATATATATATTATATATATAATATATTATATATATATTAATAGCATATTCCCTTTTATTTGCATGCCACCCATCTGTGGAATGATGAGATTATCTGACCTCTTGTCTCGGATGCTCTCCATTGTATAAAACTTCCATGATCAAAAAAGTACCTCAGTCCATATAAGGAAGAGGAAAGCATATGCTCTCTCTCTCTCTCTCTCTCTCTCTCTCTCTCTCCTCTCTCTCTCTCTCTCTCTCTCTCTCTCTCTCTCTCTCTCTCTCTCTCTCTCTCTCTCTTCCTCTCATATATATATATATGTGTGTGTGTGTTGTATGTCGTGGTGTCTGCGTGTGTGTGTGTGTGTTTTACTCTATGTACGACTTGTCTTTTTAATATTAGAATAGTAATAAATAATGGGTATAAAATTACATACATACCTTTCCATCTCCATGTAAATATACAGAATCATTAAATTTAATTATTATAAATGGTTGTAGATAAGGAAAAACACCTTTATATATGTATATATATATATATATATATATATATATATATATATATATATTAGTGATGTAGCGGATGTATTTTTTTCACATCCGCGGATGCGGATGCGGATGTCTACATTTTCGTTATTTTTTAGGATATATTCGAGATTTGGTGTGTTTAACGTATATAATAAGTTATTATATAGAGAGAGCTGTAGCTATAATGTAGTATAATTGATTAATTGTACAATAATTGCTGTACTTTTCCTGAACATATAAAATAATAGCAAGCATCTACTAATATAGAAATCAATTAGTGAATTCGTCTGCAAATAAATTCGTTATATTTTGTTGAGTTTCAGCCACAATTAGAAACCATAATTGTGTTACCCGACCTCTTTCCCCCCTCCACCCTTATAGAAAGATCTTTAATTAGCTTGATAACTATTTATATTAAGTTTAAAGTTTTATTAGGCATATTTATAAATGAGTAATTAAAATAAAGTAACTAGATGTTCATCGTTTAATATTCAAACTTAATTATAGGAGGTTATGCTTAAGGAACATTAATTTTTCTGCCTTTTCTGCTGCAGTCTGTTTCTCTTTTCATCATATATAATCCAGCACTGCTAAATAATCTCTCGCTTGGTACGTTTGTTGGAGGACAGGCTAAATGTTTCCTTGCAAGTTTACTCAAGTATGGATAGATATTCTGCGTATTTTTCCACCAACTAATAGGATTGTCACATGCAGCCAGGCGTTTTTCTTGTGATAGCTCTCGATCATTTTTACTACATCTTTTGACATCGCGTAGGTCTCGTCATTGCTGCTTGACTCAAGAAACTGAGAGCAGATTCTGTGATAGATTTGCTTGTTGAAGGTGTTGGTTCTGTCACTGAAACTTTTATTCTTTGGTGGGTGGCGAAGCGACAGATTCAAGAGATTGAAGCTCTTCACTGCTTGCCAAGTGATGATTTAAGTCGTTCTAATGTACTAGGTGAAAATAACTTAGCTTTGTAAGTGGATCTAAGTAGGTTGCAAGAGAGTAACTTCATACAAGAACAGCCTCTCGTCTTGTCGCTTGCATCACTTTGCGCACAATGAACTAGTTCTATTATATAGTAGAATTTGATAATTTCCGCTTATTAATGACGTTTTATCTCAACGGTCCACATCCGCACGACATCCGCAGTCCAAAGTGCGGATGCGGACGCGGATGCGGCTGCGAGAAATGTGCGGATGTTCCGCGGATGCGGATGCGGATGTGACCTACACTACTATATATTATATATATATATAGATATATATATCTAATATATATATATATTATATAAGTGTTCAACGATGAACTGAATGAATTTCTTAAAAGCCATCAGCGAAACCGAACGTCAAAAAGTAACCAACCCCATTAAAGTGATTCCATCTTATTTTCTTTAGGTTAGAAAATGTCTAACAAGCATCTGCGGCATATATGAATCCTTAATTCTTATAAAATTGAATTTACCATAGAACAGAACTAATTTCAAACTTGAATTAGATGAAGCTTTCCTTTGTGAAACCTGCGCATGAGCAGACTTCGTTTTCTGTGAAAAAAAATATTACTGTTTTCCTATTATAGATTTACTGTTTTTTACTTCATGCCATTGGTGAAGTAGTGTGTAAATTAATTACGGTTTGAAAGTTGTTGTAATGAATACATTTAATAGGGTTTTTTGCTGCATTAAATATTACAGTATCGACTGTTACGTTGCGACGTAAGTATGTTTAAAAATATTTTGGTTGCAATGAAACTTTTACAAATTCAATATAAAAAACATATATATATATTATATATATTTTGAAAGTGTGGTTTATTACTTCATATTTTTAGTTCTGAACTTACCAAAATAACAAATTTTATCATTTTTAATTTTGGTCACTAATTTTAACCCGAAAAACATTTTCAGAACTTGATAACACCTTTTTAAGACCTCTTTCTAAACACTATAAAAGGTTATCCCTTATTTAACGAATTAATACTTCACTTTTTTTTTTCAGTGAAATAATAAATAATGACTATAATAAGAGTAAAAAAGAATTCTTATTATCTACTTGCAACGAATTATAATAAGCGTCCTTCATTATTTATACAACTTCTTTTTTTTTTGTCGTAAAGTAAAGGTAAACGCTTTTACAAAGCTTTGGAAATACTTAAATATAATCTTTAAAGAAGATTATATATTACGAGGGTTCTTCGAGAGTTCCTTTTGGACCCTTTATTCGCAACATAAATACATTATTTCCACGACGAGAAAAGCTTTTTCTTTTTGTAATTTTCGAAAAGTCATAGAGTCAAAAATCTTCGAGAATTCTACGACACACTTCACACACACTTTTCTACATTCTTCAAAGTGAACAGTGAAAATAAATTTATGTGGTTAAATATTAACATCATTATTTTATTCTAAATTTACACCACACACACACACACACACACATACACACACACACATATATATATATATATAGAAAATGCTATTTATTAAATTTCTCTTTACAAACGAAGAATATATCTGCAAAAGTAATCCTTTAAATAACGATTACATTACAAAAAACAACAACAACAACAACATAATAATAATAATAATAATATAATATAAGTGTGACTCGAAAAAAAGAACTTTCAAAGAATGGTTGAATATTAATCAGAGCGCTCTAATTTAAGATCTAATATAATTATTTATTGT
This sequence comes from Bathynomus jamesi, assembly GCA_023014485.1. Taxonomy (NCBI): domain Eukaryota; kingdom Metazoa; phylum Arthropoda; class Malacostraca; order Isopoda; family Cirolanidae; genus Bathynomus; species Bathynomus jamesi. Next base: position 638,350 of record JAJOZX010002030.1, read on the forward strand.
AATAACAGCTTCAAAGGTAACAACATTCCCGACATATAAGGTACAAACTCTATTGCAAAATTTATCACTGTTTTTATTATAAAATTGGTATATAAAAGCTTCAATTAATCTATGTGTATTATCTTTAAATTGTATATGGATGCAGTATTACGTAATAAATGGTTTCCAAAACATTTATTTATTATAAAAATCTCATTTTAAAATACACACATGCACACACACACACACACAATATATATATATACACACTTCATTTATATATATATATATATATATATTATACAGGGTGTCCCATAAGTTCGTTTTATAGGAAAATTCATTTTAAATTAAATTTACAAAAGCCTCCGCCTTTTCCTTTGGCGTGTAACTCACTTCCAATTAGCCACTGCGTGTTATTCTACCTGCAACACGAAAAAAAGATCCCCCAAAACAAGACACCAATTTGAACATTTGTCTTAGTTTACTTTCGTAAATTTAATTTAAAATAAATTTTCCTCCGAGAGCGTACTTATGAAACACCCTGTATATGTATGCAGTTGTATGGCATAGTATAATGAAGCATAATTATGATTTCTCACTAAGTGTTTATTTGGTTCTTTGATATGAATCCTTTTCTCTGTATTGACTTTGCCGATGGTATTTTTGCAGTGAGAAGATGAATCCAGGCAATATGGATGTAAATGACCCAAGGATTCATTACTCCTAATGGACGCTTTTATCTTCCCTACGAAGAGGTTGATTAAAGGAAACGTAATTGGATAGCGGAGGTTGGTTGGCACAAGGGTTGGCTGAGGAGAGGAGGTTGGGGGCGAATAAAGTCGAAGTGGTATATATACACACACACGGTGTATATATATAGAGGTGCAGTTTTCGCTGAATTAGTGGCGCTCGTATGACATTCTGGGGGGTTGGGGGGCATGGGGGTTACTACCCATGCGCTTCCCGCGGCGGCAGAGGTTACCCAGGGTCTTTTAATCGACGGGGTGTCTTCGGAGCTACGCTGAGGGTGGTCTGCTATTGGGGGAAGAGCGGGGGAAGGAGGAAAAAGGGGGGAGATGTGTGAAAGTGAGACCTAATATGATGTGACGGTGTGGTGGTGGTGGCACATTCAAAGTGGGGCCCTGTGACATCATTTATTGCCGCCGACTTGAAATGTGAACATGTTTGACACTCGATTCGATTAGCCTCGCGTTATTCAACCCCAATAAAGGCGGTCATAGGAACAGGAATTTCTATCAGGGAAGGGTTGACTCTATACTCTATTGGCGTACATATATATATTCTGTAATAATAATGTATAGGCTATGCTTAAGGCAGCACTTTTTAGTCGTTCGAAATTAACACGAGATGTTATACCTTTCATAGGCGCATGCGCACAAGATCTCAAAATGATACGCAGAGTGGTGAGGACAAGTACAGCTTTCACTTCTCGTGTGCCAGGCGAGAACACTGTTGGTCTGTGGTTGCTCTGCTCGCAGCTTCAAAGCAATGTCTATGTCCCCGTGTTTATTGCGGTTTTGTCTCGTATTTTGACATGAATTAGTATATTTTAGTTTTAAAAGGAAATGAAAGTTAGTTCTTTATATACGGGCTGACGACATTCTGTTGACATGACATTTTATAAACAAGATTTTTTTTTTTTGCCGGGGACGGGGAGTTAGCCACAGTTAAATTAGGTTTGATTAGATATGTATTTTTCATATATTTATTTCAGTCATCCAAGAAATGTTAGTCAAGTGAAAAAGTTTAAAGTGATGCTCATACGTTATACAAATTGTACAACTACGACACTTTTAAGTAATAAATAAGGATTAGCGTTAACATTTCATCCTTAAAAAAAAGCAGCCGCAAATCGTTGTATAATATTGAACGTACAGTAATGGCTTAACGGAACTAAAATATAAGTCGTCTTAAAAAATTTAAGATGGAAATGTTAATACAATGACACTCGATACTATATATATAAATCTTGTGGCATTAACCACTGCAATAAGTTCTGACTAATACATCACTTAGGAGGGCCAGAAACGGGGACAGCGCTCAGGTCAAATTAAAACGGCCCATTGCTTAATTATAAGTTCTGAATATTGGTGAATACGAGTGTATTACATCACGTATAATATAAACTTACGAGACTTACGGCTTATTTGTATACCTCTAATCCTAAAAGTGAAATCAAAGATAACATCAAAGAAGTAACATAAATTCAAGGTGCATCTTGCTCCTGATAAAGCATGCTTGCACGATTGAGACGCTTTATTGAACTATAAAAACCAAAGTATTTCTTCTTTCGCAGTGTTCATGGAGTCACGTTGGTACCTCGATTTCCACTACAGTTGGCAATGACCACGTGCTATAAATACCCCGCATAGTACTCGTATGTGTTTCAGAAACAGTATTATCTAAAAACCATAGAAGCGTATATATATATTAATTTTGGAAAATTTGAAAACAATGAACAGTAACCGAAAGTTCAATGAAACCAGTTCTTATTTTAAGGAGAAAGGATTCAATCAGTAGTGACTTCGTTGGAGTCCGAAGCCTCTTTCACACACACCACACACACACACACACACACACACACACACACACACACACACACACAAATAAAATAAAATAAAATGGAATGAAAAGGAATAAAATAAAATTCCATTAAAGGTAATTCGTTCAAAAAATTTGAAAAACAAGTTCACTTTGGAAATGTTCCAAATAATATACAATTGCTAAAACTAATTTATTTTTAATAACGAAAAAATTTCGAAAACTGTTCTTAAAAGACGTTTTGGCCTTTTTGAAAGACGAAATGTTTGACGGACGGGAAGAAATTGTCGAGATGTCGAGAAATTTTTCTCAAATTAAAAATTTTTCGAAAAAAGTGTTTCGAGCTGGAATAACAAAAGCAACAAAACATAAAATTATCTCTTCTAACCTAACCAAAAATTTGACTTAATCTAACTTAATTTACTCTAACTTAACCTATGATACATTTACAAAGAAAACTATCAGAAATTCCCGCTGTACCACTTATGGTATTAACTCGCATAACGTACCCCACTTTCCCCAAATTTTTCCAGGGCCGACTTTTACATCCCCTATAAATTTACACGCACGCACACGCGTAGACTTCCTTATGTATAATACTTATATAAAGCAAAAGTGTTTAATTTATCGTTTACGTAACATTAAACAACAACTCTCGTACTCGTACCATCAGCGTTACGCGCACCATTTGGGAACGTCCGCTAAACTGTACACCACCATTTCGAGACATATTCTAATCTGTTCTTTTTAGTTTTGCCGTTTGAAACGCAAAATTCCCTTCGTAAAATGAGTTTTGATCCATTTGTTTAACTCAAACGACTCCATTCCATTCATATAAATTGTGAATTCACTTTGTTCAAGTTTATTAACATTGATAAAAAAATGCGTTTTCGGTTTTTCAAAAAGTTTTTAATTAAATTATAATCAATTAAAAGGCTTTAAATTATAATTTTTGCAATTTTTATCTCTTAAAATTTAATTTTTTTTAGTAACTTTATACTTTGAAAAACACTTAATTTATACGGTAGATATTTATTTCTCTCTCTTCTCTCTCTCTCTCTCTCGTCTCATCTCTTCTCTCTCCTCTCTCTCTCTCTCTCTCTCTCTCTTCTCTCTCTCTCTCTCTCTCTCTCTCTCTCTCTCTATATATATATATATATATATATATATATATAAATGGTAGTGTAGTAGTGGTTAGCGTCGCTGACCACGAATCCATCGGCTCCTGGATCAAGACCCTTTGACGGCAGGCGGCGGCCAGCCAAAAAGGAAATTGGTTGGTAGATAAATGTGTACCTTGGCTAGCCTAGTGGTTAAGACGTTGGGATGTTGGTAGGGCGTGGTTCGGATTCCACGTTAAACTGTAGGTCTAAGGTGGAGTGACAAAGTTGACTTTCGTCAGAATGAACAATTCGGGCAGAATAAAAAACCAAGGTTTTATATATATATATATATATATATATATATATGTATATTACTAGTAACAATAATAATAATAACCAGCTTCCTTTCCTTTTCAAGCGAATGCTAATTAAGTTGAACTCCGATAACTCCCTCTTGAGCACCATCCCTCTTCATTATGCATAGAATTTGACGAAGGAGAGCGTTGCTTTCATCTCTCATCCTACTCTCGTATCCTTCCACGCATAGATAACAACGTCAAATACTTAACTGTTACAAACAAAAAGTAATAAAAAACCCCCTTCAAAATATAAATTATAAATAACGGTGTAAAACAGAAAAGTCTATTTTTAACTTATACTTTCCACTATTTATTATCTGATAATATATATATATATATATATATATATATATATATATATATAAGGTTATCAATACAGTTCAAATTTATTTTCACTAACGGCGTAATTTCTCAATTCAAATTGTCCCATTTTTAAGACGAATTTCTACATGTAATTTTTCATCTTCGTTTAATATTTCTTCACCTTGGTAACGTATAATCGCCTGTTTGTGTATATATATATATATAGTTTTATAAATTCAACATATATTATTTTATTTCCGCTACATGAGTTCACATAATATATATTTTTTTATTATACAGCGTATTATGGGTCACACACACACACACACATTGTATGTGTATATAATATATATATATTATATATATATATATATATATATATTAATTATATACGCCATATTCGCGTTCCCATATATATATACACCACCAATACCTTCTAATTACATTTTGAGAATGTGAATAAAAATCGAAATATTTATGTGACTTTCTGTTCGAGAAAAGGTCATGCACGGGATACAATCAGAGAGCCGTATAATATAATGACTCGATGAGGAGATGAAATCAACACTATTATAATAATCACAGATACACGCCAATAGTATCCTGGAAAAGTTCAATGTTTTATCTCATTTTCGTTTGTGTGTGTTGTGTGTGTATATATACATATATATATATATATATATATTTATATATATATACATACATGCATATATACACACACGGTGTATCGGCTCTTTGGGTGGGTTATTAATTACATGCGTATAATATTAGGTAAGTGCTTTGGCCTGTTACCACGTAGTCAGGTCATTCTGTATGCATGTATACCCATGGGTATTGCTTAATGGTTTGGTTATTATTCTATACCCTTTCATGCCGAACAGTTTTGATTGTAAATCATCTCGATCCGGGGCATCATAAATGGGTATGAAAGAGCTGTTTGCTTATTCCAATCCATACCTCATCAAAGGTTATTATATATGATCTGAGAAATCAAGCATGCTTTTAATATTAATCGTTTAGTTCGTGGGAGAGTGTTGTCTGTTGATCCACCAAGGGAGAATCCTATATAATTCATATGAACAACTTTTCTCTAGTCTCTGCTTGCCGTATAAATAAAGCAAGGAATATAAGTTATATATAATATATATATATAATATATATATATATATATATATATATTATATATATATATAATATGGATTGAAATCAGAATGGTCACCTGAGGTCCTTTCATGATACACACAGACCGTGCATGGAACGAGGAACTCTTCTGGGAAAATTAAATCCACTACAGTCCAAATAAGTAATGGTAAATGACAAAACACTATAGGTTTTTCTTTTTCATGATTTAGCCCGACGTGGGCAACGGTCACTCGCAAAGAGGCCCAAAAAAATACAGCTTCCCTCAGCAGCTATCTGCAAAGCATAAGACCAGCTTTGGGACAGGATCTAGAGTTTACAGCTACACCTGCCTACTATATTCACAACCTCAATATAAGCAAAAGACTCGTTGCTTCACGCCGGATTGAATACATCACAGAAAAAAGGGTAAGTATTGTATTTTTAGCCAGAAACCAAAACTTAAACCTCAACTGGCAAAATTGAGCGTCTATCATGAAACGGACATGTTATATGCCTTGAAAAGTGGACGCTCATTTTGCCAGTTGAGGTTTAAGTTTTGGTTTCTGGCAAAAAATACAATAATTACCCTTTTTTCTTTGATGTATTCAATCCGAGGTGAATGCAACGAGTCTTTTGCTTATATTGAGGTTCTGAATATAGTAGGCTAGGTTAGCTGCAAACCCTAGATCCTGTCCCAAAGCTGGGTCCTATCTACTTTGCAGATAGCTGGTGAGGGGAAGCTATATTTTGGGGCCTCTTTGCGAGTGACACGTTCCCCACGTCGGCTAACATCATGAAAAAGAAAAACTATAATGTTTGTCATTTACCATTATTTATTCGGACTATAGTGGATTTAATTTTCCCAGAAGAGTTCCTTGTTCCATGCACGATCTGTGTGTATCATATATATATATATATATATATATATATATATTATATATAATATATATATATATATATATATATATACTTTATGCTACTTTATAAAGGTTTGAACGACGGTTCAGGATCGACCGCGGTCGACCCCTCTGCAGCATCACGCCTCATTTGTGGGATTTTTGGGAGGAGAGAATTGCTTTCCTATCTCCTCCTGCCATCGTAGCCACCCACGCATGGCTAGGCAGGGACTTTGGACAGGAACTTGTCCAGATGGTTCTTGAAATTATTCAGGTTGGTGTGCTGGAGGTTCCTCAGTTCTTTGGGCAGGACATTAAAAAGTTTTGGGTCTCGTATTCCGAGGGTATTTTCCATCCTCGTTTTCATGGCCGTGTATATGACATCTTAGTTTTCATTGCCTTCAAGTGCATCTAGGATATTGTTATAGTGCTCTATAAGTTGTGATAGGCATAATCTTCCTGATCGGAATCCGTGTTGATTTTCGTTGAATCTTTCCAATGTCTCCAAGAAGTCATAGATTTTCTCTCTGACTATTCTTTCAAATATTTTGGTGAGATGGGACGTCAATGACACTGGTCTGTAGTTCTTTGCTTGAGATCTATCCCCTCCTTCATATATAGGGACAACGTTTGCTCTTTTCAAGATGCTTTGTATTTCTCCAGTGTCTAGGGATCTCCTCCATATCCAGTATAAGGGTGTAGCTATTTCATTTTTACAATTTTTAATCAATAGTGCGTTCCATTTGTTCGGATCTGCAGCTGAATGTGATCTCATTTGCCCTATAGCTCTCGTTACATCTTCTGGAGTAAAATCAAAGTCTGTTATACAATCTCATATATATATATATATATATATATTATATATATATATATAATATATATATATATATATATATATATATATATATATATATATATATATACACTGTATATAAGCAATTCCTAGTTCTTTTGTATATTCAGTAATACACCTCTTCAGGGAATGTTGAATACACGAAAGGCCTTGGAAACGTGTTTTCTTTTTCTTGTGGATCTGTATCATTTATTTATTTCACATGTTTAATTGTGAAATTCATTCCATACACACACACACACACACACACACACACACACACACACATATATATATATATATATATATATATATATAATATTATATACTCACACACACCACACACCCCTAGCGGTCAAATTATGGTGTCACTAGAAAAATGTGCTGTAGTTTAAAGCCCCGCTGCCAAAACCAGTACAATTTTTATGTAACTGACCTATTTATGAAGTTGCAGTAATCTTTACCCCTTCTATCTTTAGCAGAATTAGATTAGTTGTCGAACATTTTTTGAGCACTGAGAAGTAAACATGAAGTTTGTTTTCCCATTGAAAGTACTCAGCATTTATGAAGCAACAACTTTTCTTTTTCAGAAATTAATAATGGCTCTCAGGAAAAAAAATTCTATTTAAGAAACGCATTGAAATAACGGCTCTGCATCGTCTTAGGCTATTCCAGAGATACTGCACGTAGGATTGGCGTTTCTCAGAATGGGGTGTCCAAAACTATTAAAAGACAAGAGACAAGCTCAGTTAACAACGAGAAAGGCCGAGGAAGGAAAAGAAAGATGACAGTAAGGGAAGACAGATTATTATTGGTTAGAAAGTCCAAAAGAAATAGAGTCCTGACAGCACCTCAACTTGCCATTGAATGCAATTTCATATAAAAAAGCAGCGTCTCACGTTCAACTGTCCAAAGGCAACTAGGAGAGGCGGGGTTGAATGGTCGTGTAGCAATAAGCAAAAGCGATTGAAATGGGGAAGGGCACATCATAACTTTACGTTAGAAGATTGGAAACAAGTACTGTGGACAAATGACAACAACTTTAAAATATCTGAAAGAGAGGAAAACAGTATGCGAGAAGAAGACCTGGAAAAGGTTAAAAAAAAGCTGCATGGTGTCTACAATTGAGCATGGAGGTGACAATATAAAGGTATGGGGCTGTTTTGCTCGTGATGGGACTGGGAATTTGGTGAAAATTGAAGGAAATCTCAACAAAGAAAGCTACCATCGTATCCTAGGGCATTATGCCATTTCTTCCAGTCATAGTTTGACTGGGAATAACTTCACCTTCCAGCAAGATAATGACCCTAAACGTACAACATTATGTTACCAAAGATATGTGAACAGAAAAAGTGAAGATGAAGCATTAAGAGTAATGAATTGGCGTCATCAATACATTACATTTCCATTAAATTGTGGATCCTGTAAACAATGTTACTGTATATTTCCATTTGCGACAGTAAACCTAACTAATACCACCATAGTTTTATTTTTCCCGTTATGACACCATAATTTTGACCGCTTGTACATAAATGAGTATATCTTTGGTAACCTTTGGTTTGCTTCCACCCGAATTGTTCATTCTGACGAAGGTCAATCAAGCTTTTCACTTCACCTTAGACCTACAGTTTAACGTGGAATCCGAACCACGACCCCCCCCCCCCCCAGCAGCCCAGCATCTAGGCCACCCAAGGTACCCATTTATCTACCAACCACTTTCTTTATTGTGTGGAAGGATGAACAACTGGGTTTTGCTGCGCGCCGGCTGCCGTCACCGGGTCTCGATCCCGGGGCCGATGGATTCGTAGTCAGCGACGCTAACCACGACACCACCGAAGCGCCCATATATAATTTTATATATATAATTTTGACCGCTTGTGTGTGTGTGTGTGTGTGTATATATATATATATATGATGAATAAAACCACGAAGGAAAGGAAACACAAAATGGTGCTCAAGCGCTTTCGTGCTTCAGTGTTCCTGAGGATGTCATTAGACGAAAGCGCTTGAGCACCATTTTGTGTTTCCTTTCCTTCGTGGTTTTATTCATCATAAATATTTTTCACGTGTTACCTTCGTGAAATAATTTTCATATATATATATATATATATATATATATATATATATATATATATATATATATATATATACTGTATATATATATTATATATATATAATATATATATCATAGACTCCCTCGAACTAACTATACTAAGTATTATCCAAAGAAAAGCGTCCTAAAAGTGCCCATTTGAAAAGAAGAATAACAGCCGATTTGCGGCATAAATAAAGTTATTAGAAGTATGGACGTTTCATGCGGGTGAGCTCTTTTCAGGATTAAAGCTTCAGTAATGACTCTGACGGGCACTGGGCATCGTTGGTTCATTTTGGGGAAAGGTCTCAACCGCAAGATCTCGAGATCTCATTTTATTATACTTCTTCCTTTAAGGGTTGGACGTTGTCAATATTATTACCGCGAGGTCTGTTCCTGACCTTCCCAGATTAGATTTGGGGATGCATTTAATGTCAGAGAGAGAAAGAGAGAGAGAGAGAGAGAGAGAGAGAGAGAGAGGATTTATCTGTTTTATTTTACTTCACACAACAATTCCGTTGCATGGAGGTATATGTATTTTTTTTAGAATACATCTTTAAAAGATGTATTCTAAAAAAATACATATACCTCCATGCAACGGAATTGTTCTGTGAAATAAAATAAAACATAAATCCTCTCTCTCTCTCTCTCTCTCTCTCTCTCTCTCTCTCTCTTCTCTCTCTCTCTCTCTCTCTCTCTCTCTCTCTCTCTCTCTCTCTCTCTCTCTCTCTCTCTCTCTCTCTCTCTCTCTCTCTCTCTCTCTCTCTCTCTCTCTCTTAGAATTTACTCGCTCGTTGCAAGAAGAAGGGTAAAATGAATGTTATAGAAAAATTTGCAGATTTTTTAAATTCATTTTTTTCAGAATTCATTCATTATTATCTGCGTTTACTTGTTCTGTGTCAAAGCTATTACAAGAAAAAAAAACTGAGTCCCAAAACCCATCGGTCACGCACCGGACAAAATTTTTAACCCTTTGTCGTTACACGAATATAAAGAAATAAATGTATTTACTTTATTTACATATGTTTAAATACGAAAATATAAATACATTTATGTTATAATAATGAGTGCTCCTATACTACTCATATTCATACATTATTACAATGGGTGTAAAAATCCATGTTTGATCCTTGACTATTATTATATACGGTAGTAAACGCATTGCTAAATACATTATAAATAATATAGAGAGTAAATTGAAGAAAAAAAGAAAATAATTTTATTTAGTTTAACTCCATCTGATTCTTTTATGTTGCTATAAATTCAAACTTAAATGCAATATTCTCGAGTTTTTGAATGACACACATTATGTTATTTGATCTCTTCCATAAGTGAGAAGAACGGGTCGACTCTACCTCTATATATATAATAATTGCGAAGAGGAAATGACTACGGTTATTTACGCGTAAGTACAAATCAACACTCAATCAAACCCACCGGCGGATTCAACCGAAGGAGTGCCGATATCAAACCGGCGTACGATTTCTTCCTCGATTAGAGAGAGAGAGAGAGAGAGAGGAGAGAGAGAGGAGAGAGAGAGAGAGAGAGAGAGAGAGGCTAACAAAGACCCGAAGATCCACTCTAGGCTAGCCCAAGGAAGAAGTTGAGAAAAAAGCGAATGAAAATAAAGAATACGGAAAACTTCAACCATGTTTACACTTATAGACGCGTAAAACTTTCAACCAGGAATAGTTGTAATAGTAAAGCATAGAATGGACAAGGCTCTCTCCTCCTCCGCCAGCCAAAGCTGACAGAAAATTGTTGTAAAAGAAGAGTTATAGGAAAGTAGGGAAAAGTATAATGAAAAGAATAGTATCAGAGTTCATTCACACCATACGTACACTTATCTCGTGTACTAAATTACGCATTAGAGGATGCTGGGAAATAGAGATAATGTGAAGCGCCAAACGACTTACTCTAATCTCCACCATTCATTTTTTTAACAAATTTTTTTATTTATACTTGTATAAGAAGTCATCATTTCATCACTGAATTTCATCATTGAATGCCAAGGTTATCGTGCTGAGAGAGAGAGAGAGAGAGAGACTTACTTTTAAAAATTAATTATTTACATTGCCATCTTTCGCCCTGGAATTACTTAGATAAGGGAGCACTGACCCAGAGGCACCTCAAGCCAGTCAGCACACACCAATTTAAGAATTCACACGAAAGTGTACATTAACCATACGATTTTTTCCCTTTTTTAAGAAAAGCTTTATTATAACCTTTATTGTTATTATTATTATTAATATTATTAATATTATTAATTATTATTAAAATAAATACAATTTAAATTTTTTTTTTTTTTTTTTTAACAAATAATTGTGAAATTGAACTATTTATTTTATTTTATTTTGCACTTAAGCGTTAGACATCACTGGGCTCTTAATTAAAAATAATTAAAAATAAAACAGAGATCTATTAATTATTAATTAATAATACATAAATCATGAATAAGAATTATTAATTAGAGTATATATTAATCTTGAGTTAATATTATTGTAGATATAAGGCGAATACAAAATCAATATTGAGGGTATGATACCAATACTATACAAAGAAATCAATATTAGACACGGGAGATGAATAATAACGAGTAATGTACATTTAATCCTAGATTTTTATTAGTATTCCATTATTAATCAAGATTTCAACTTGGTTTCAAACGAATTTACATTCACAATATTTTTTTGCTTCCTTCGCGAAAAAATTATTTAGATAAGGAAACACTGATCCAGAGGCGCCTCGAGCTGGCCAGCACCCCCAATTTAAGAATTCTTCCAACAGTGTACACATGCTTAATTTTTTTTTTTTTTTTACAGAATTTTGTTACACACCCTATTTAAAACTAAGGTGTGCACAAAATACAAAATACGTCCTCATTAACGTACAAGACATTCTGGAATACAGTAATTAATTTTTCTATCGTTTCTTTAAGAGCTGGCAAGCATGGCTAGAAAGGATTCCGTTTCACAATTAACGATTAAGTTTCCTATGCAGAGGGTTGTCAAAAATAGACACCACGATGATTGTCCTCAGGAACAAATGGTGAAGCTCGTCAATAGAATGCCGGAACGCCTGTCAGCTTTACATAATACAAAGGGAAAAGCAACGCGATTTCAAATAGAGTTATTCAATATAATTGTTATTATTTATCGGCTTTTATTATTAGATCAAAAACTATGGGAAAACCAACGGTATCTACTTTTGTCAACCCTCTGTACACGCGCGATAGGGTTCATGTCATGGGTTGTACATGTCCTGTAACTCTTTTTGTCTTCACCAGTGAATGCTCATTCGAAGTTATGATATACCAAACCTCCTCTTACAGTCTCTTTGTCTTCCTTTCGAGCAATGGGAGATGAGAACTAAAACGTCAGATATGAAGTCACTCCTGAATTGCTTGGTTAAATTAAGTGAGACTCGCCCGAATATTGAACATCCCCCCAAAATAACGAATATCGATCTCTTTGGCCCATTTTTAAGCTTTACACTGCATATATACATACGGGCGGTTTAAGGAAAAGTTTTAACGGAGTCATGTCCATGGATCTCTTCCCATTCAATGTCACTCTCATTTCTGTCTTTGCTCAAGAGTGAGAAATCCGTGATTGAGAATGTGAAAGGAGGCAATTCTGAAATCGATCCATTCCCATTCTCACTGTGTGATATCCAACAAAGATTAATACTTTTCATAGAAAATACCGTTCGTGCATGCAACTACGTCACGGCCTCATTTTGATCTTTCTCAAATGAAGAGACGGTTTCCCCCAAATCAGCATTCCTATTTCCGGACCGCTTTTGCAAATAACGTCAAAATGACAAATTAACATTATTTCCGATCTTTATAAGTACTGTGCTCGGAGTGAAATTAACCTGACCAGCAAAGTTTCTTTCTGATCACTGAACCACCAATGGCGAAAGTCCTTGCTAATTTGTCTGAAGAAGTTTGGAGGTCCATATTTTGAGCTATCTGTATCTTTCTGACTACATAGTCTGACTAACCAATTATGCCACCGGGGTTTAATGGTAATATATCACGCGCACCAACTGCATGACGCATCTTTCGTTGATTTACAAACCCTGTGGACGTACATGTTCTGTTTGCAACCTCATCACGGGTTTCATATATTATATATATATATATATATATTATATATATATATATATGTGATGCAAACCCACAAGGAAAAAAGAAAAATGCTTCAAGGTCTTTCGTGTAAGAAGTACACCTCGTCAGGGAATGAAGGGAGAAGGCGAGATGACGAAAATATATACATATGTACAATGGGACAGAAAAATAAAAAGATTAGCACATGATTAACAAGAGTTGATTAAAGGGAAAAGGTATTTTAACAGGATATTGTCAATTTTAAACATTCCCGCACTGTTATTGAAATTATTTTTAAAATGGATAAATGCATATTCTAGAATATTCCTTTCAATTATATTTGTTTTTAACAAGCGCTTTAGAACTATCCTAACATCCCTCGATAAAATCTTATATTTTCTCTGCTATGTTTCTTAGAGCATTGAGAGTTGTCATCCCTGAATTTTTAGCTTCCGACTTATGCAATATTATGAATATTGGTACTAAATTATGTTATCCTATTTCATTTCTAGATAACTGCCTTAGGAAAGCTAAGACTAGGTATTATAATAGTGTAACTGTAAAGGAATTTGAGTGTAAAAATATTCTTAGCCTACTTTACCATGTTAATTTTAAATATCTTCCGACCATGAGCGTAGGAGGCGGGGGGTCTGGGGGTCCTGGAACCCCCCCAGTCAACCTTTGTATCGGGTCCATTTTGCCTCAATTTGTCGGGTCCATCAGCGTCTTATACAGATATGTTTGTTCTATTATGTAGGCTGTGTAATGTTAAGATTAAGCACAAAATATGTTTTCCATCATAAATGCTTGTTTTAATTGTTGCTCATATCTTAGGAAACACCATGTTCAGTACAATAACTGTACTGTCGTGGTATGTAAACCTAGATAACTGTATTCGTATCAAATGTTAGTATTAGATTGAAGCTATTGTTCACTTTGCATTAAATTGGACATGAGAAGTGTTTAGTTTTGTTTTAATCTGAATTTTGTATTGTAGACTTAAGTTTAACACGAGTTAACAGTAAGTAATATTGTTTACCTCTCATGATGCCTAACAAATAATAATTAATACATGACATAACAATACTATGGTTTATGTAACCCCAAATTAACATATTTATAGAAATCCAGCTTTGTTTTCCTACAAATATTACTACCAAAAAGTGGAAGTATACATTTTTAACACTCTACAGTTCACACTCCCCTTGCTTCTACCAGCATAATTTTTTATGGCTTGGCCCTTTCATTTTCGCTCAGCCGTACGCTAGAAAAATTCCTGCAGACGCTAATGTGCTAGCTCAATAATTTTTTTTTTTAAGGTTATGGAGATGTCGGTCTGAAGCTCTGCAACATCTTTCTTGTGGGTCCAAACACCTGGACTCCCCAGAGACTACTTATCCCGTATGCCCATTGCCCATGCTTCCGACTTTACTTAAAGCAATTGGTATCAATGTAGTCTTTAAGTATAATGATACTGTTAAATCACACCTAATAAAGAATAGCCAGGATAATGCGGTTGGCTGTGTGTATTCGATCGGATATCAATGTAACTTAGTATATATAGGTCAAACGGGAAAAACGTTGGATATCAGGGTAAAACAGCATAAATATGCGTGTAAAACAGCAAATAATTCTAGTGCATTGTCAACCATATGTACAGATGTAACCATAGTATCAAGTGAGATAGTTCTAAAGCGCTCGTTAAAAACAGATATAATTGAAAGGAATATTCTAGAATGTGCATTTATCCATTTTAAAATAATTCAATAACAGTGCGGGAATGTATAAAATTGACAATCCTGTTAAAATACTTTTTGCCTTTAATCAACTCTTGTTAATCATGTGCTAGACTTTATTTTTCTGTCCCGTTGTACATATGTATTTCGTCATCTCGCCTTCTCCCTTCATTCCCTGACGAGGTGTACTTCTGAATACACGAAAGACCTTGGAATCATTTTTCTTTTTCCTTGTGGGTTTGCATCATTCATTCATTTCACGTGTTTAGGTGTGAAATTCATCCCATATATATATATATATATATATATATATATATATATGCAAAATGTTCCCACCAAGATTCAACCCAGCGCCTCGTGCGTAGAAGACGAGGGTGCTATCGCCACGTTACGACAAGGCAAAGAGATGCTGTGTTTGAATCCTGGTGGGGCCAGTTTTTTTAATATTTTAGAAAATTTAGTTTCTTAAAATTTTTAATTGTTGCAGGAAGTAATCCGAAGTCACAATTATTTATCAATAAAATCAATCTTAAAACCAAAAATAATTATTAATTATTAACTATAAAATAATTTTAATTATTAACTATAAAATAATTCTTAAATAATAAAATAATTCTTAAATAATTAAAATAAAAAGAAATTAATTCTCAAATGAAGTCCTCATTTTTACTTCCTCCACACAATATTTTGCCTGTGTGTGTGTGTGTGTGTGTGTGTGTGTGTACGCACGCGTAGGCAACTGGACAAAAGTGAGATTGGGTGTGTGATAATTCACAGACATAGAGAGGTACTTTTTTTTTTACCCCAAAAAATGTATATGAAAAATCTCGAAAGATTTTTCGTGTCGGGAGAAAAATTTAGTTCTGATTAAGTTAGATTACGGAAGGGCAGATTAGTTTCAGTTAGGTTAAGTTAAGTCAACTAGTACCTCACTATTGAGGGACTTAACAGAAAACACCCTTCCAACCCACAATTGCGCCCAAACACTTACTGTAGCCCACGCCCTTCTCGGTGCGATGGCACAAGGTTAGGTTAGGTTATTTTAAGTTACGTTAATTAGCTTTTAAATATTTGGAATTGAAAAAGTCGGGACCTTACTTATTTGGAGGAACACACACACACACACACACATCTTTGTGTGTGTGTGTGTGTATGTGTGTGTGTGTGTTCAATATCTCAAAAACACTTGAACTGATTTCAACCAAACTTGGTAAAAGGGTTGGGCCCCAGCCAAGGAAGAAACTACTTGATGATTTAGGTCATTATAAGTAAAAGTTGAAGAGCGCTGCGGTGGATCAAATTTTTGCTTGATTTAAATTAAATAACGAGAAATGAACTCGCTTATTCGGAAATAGATCAAAGCAAAACTTGGAAGGAGAGATCAAACTTCATTAATGGAAAAAAACTACTGATTTTGGTGATTGAAGGTCAAAGGTGGAAGTGAATGCGGCAGGTCAAACATTTCTGGGGTTGGGCGGGAGTCTCTTTCCTCAAAAGAACACCACTTCAATTTTTTTTCCATTATATTTACTCTCGGAAAATAAAAGAAAAACAAG
>JAJOZX010002030.1:660000-672500 GCA_023014485.1 Bathynomus jamesi
TGTATTCAGAAGTACACCTCGTCAGGGAATGAAGGGAGAAGGCGAGTGACGAAAATATATACATATGTACAACAGGACAAAAATAAAAAGTTTAGCACATGATTAACAAGAGTTAATTAGAAGCAAAAGGTATTTTAAACAGGATATTGTCAATTTTATACATTCCCGCACTGTTATTGAAATTATTTTTTAAATGGATAAATGCACATTCTAGAATATTCCTTTCAGTTATATCTGTGTTTTTAACAAGCGCTTTAGAACTATCCCACTATCTCACTATGATACTATCTCACTTGATACTATGGTTACATCTGTACACATGGTTAAACAATGTACTAGAATTATTTGCTGTTCTAACGCATATTTAAGCTGTTTTACCCTGATATCTAACATTTTTTCCCGTTTGACCGATATATACTGACTTACTGAGTTACATTGTGTACATCCGTTCGAATACACACACACATACCTTTTCCCTTTAATCAACTCTTGTTAATCGTGTGCTAATCTTTTTATTTTTCTGTCCCGTTGTACACACACACACACACACACACACACACCACACACACACCACACACACATATATCTATATATATATATATATATATATATATTCGTCATCTCGCCTTCTTCCTTCATTCCCTGACGAGGTGTGCTTCTAAATACACGAAAGACATTGGAATCACCTCTTTTTCCTTTGGTTTGCATCATATACAGGGTGTTTGAAAACTTTCTGTACAAATTGTAATGGGGATAGGCAACACCAAGACAAACCCTTTTCGTCTATAAGTGTATGTCCGCTGACGTCACCATTCGGCGCGAGAGGGCGCCGCTGCAATTGGCTAAAAGGTGAAGTGGGCTAGACTCGCGCTTGCCGCGGGCATTCTTAAATCGGACGTAGTACGCGTAACATGGAGCGCTTCACGACTGCTGAGATGGCTGACATGCATATGGTGTATGGGGCTACCAATGGAAACGGAAGAGCTGCTGTGAGGTTGTAACGACAGCGCTTCCCAAACAGACGTGTGCCAAACCACCAAACGTTTGCGCATTTGCATCGGCGACTGCGAGAAACTGGAACATTCCATGCAAACATGCATGACACTGGTCGGGAGAGAAACGTGCGCACTCCTGACATGGAAGAAGAAATCCTACGGCGATTTGAGGACAATCCAAGCGCAAGCACGCGAGGTGTTGCACGTATCCTCGGTGTGAACCACGACCTGGTGGAGTGTGTTGCACGAGCAGCAGTTACATCCGTTTCATCGTCAGAGAGTCCAGGCATTACAACCTCGGGATTACCCTCTTCGTGTGGAATTCGCACGCTGGTTTCTGCAGCAGACAGCGGTGCAGCCTAATTTTCCGGCTTACGTGCTGTTCTCAGATGAGGCCTGTTTCACACGTGAGGGTGTGTTTAACATGCACAATTCTCACGTGTGGGCGCACGCAAATCCACATGCTACACGGGTGCATGCTCATCAAGAACGGTTCGCCGTCAATGTTTGGGCGGATATCGTCCATGGCAAGTTGATTGGGCCGTACCTGCTGCCTGCCGACTCGACGTCAGGAGTGCGCACGTTTCTCTCCCGACCAGTGTCATGCATGTTTGCATGGAATGTTCCAGTTTCTCGCAGTCGCCGATGCAAATGCGTTTGATGGTTTGCACACGTCTGTTTGGGAAGCGCTGTCAGTACAACCTCACAGCAGCTCTTCCGTTTCCATTGCAGCCCATACACCATATGCATGTCAGCCATCTCAGCAGTCGTGAAGCGCTCCATGTTACGCGTACTACGTCCGATTTAAGAATGCCCGCGGCAAGCGCGAGTCTAGCCCACTTCACCTTTCAGCCAATTGCAGCGGCGCCCTCTCGCGCCGAATGGTGACGTCAGCGGACATACACTTATAGACGAAAAGGGTTTGTCTTGGTGTTGCCTATCCCCATTACAATTTGTACAGAAAGTTTTCAAACACCCTGTATATATATATATATATATATAATTCACGGGTCTGCGGGTCATTTGGGAGTGAATTCAGGATGGGTCGAGGTGGGTTACGGGTCCTGAGGTTGACCCGCCTGATCCGGGAGCGGGTCAAAGCGGTTTAATGCTGTGATTAGGCGGGGCACAAATTTCCAGTCGAATTTTAAAAATTCATATGTTTTTGCGTGTCGACAGCTTGAAGTTATAGTTAAATGTCAGTTTGTCATAGCTTACTGATAGAGCTTCACACTAAAAGTTAAAATCCAGTTTACGCAGTAAAGATTACACCATAAAAACAAAAATTGACAACACTAGCAGTGACTGACAACACTGATGTGTACCAGACGATTGATTGGTCACAAATCTCAGACGTGTTCATCAGGGGATGATCTAATCATTCTACTGATTGGTTAGCAATCGAAGAAGGCTGTTCTTCCTGTACTCAGTGGAGTAGCTAGGTCTGTGTTCGTGATGCAGGCATGCAGCAGCGAGTGGGAGAGGCATTTCAGTGCATTCAACGCAAATATTATCATACGTCCACAGCGCGCACAGGTGGCACAGGAAGCAGTAGAATTACTGTGCATCGCTTTGGAGTATTACAAGAATTTCTAAATTACTTTTAACTGAAATAATCATTACTGTTTTTAGAAATAGAAGCTCGTGTGTGAGTCAGCTTGTATTTGTGTATCAAAATAAATTTTGTATGTTGAAACAAAGTTTACTTTCTGATGTATTTTCAAAAACGTTTTGTTCAATGTATTGTTTCGGTCAGCAGGTTTGCCGGGTCAGTGGGTCGCGGATCAAGTGGGTCACGGGTCGGATGCTGGACGGTCACACGGGTCACGGGTCAAGGTTGGTGACCCGTTTCCAACTCTGGATGTATCAGAGCTGACGGAGTCTGAACACAACCCTTTAAGACCAACCTCCCGTTTCTCCTGTCACTGTCCTCCTTAGCTTATCTTTTTCCGTGTCTCATCTACCATGTGAGCAGTCCAGCATGCTCTCAAACACACACTTCTCTCCCTATTCCTTACTACATATACATGCATCTTACACACTACATAATTTTTTTCAAAATTAAAAAAAAAATGGCATCAACTTTAAGAGCCTCGGAATCCCCACTTCTGGCTCCCCCGCTGCCGATACCGGGAACGCAGACCCGGGCAGCGGTGCTGGATCTGCTACCGCCCATTCAAGATGTTCTGGACCTCCGCCTGATTCACTTTTCATAAATTTCTGCAACATTCGTGGCCTTTTCTCAAATTTTCAATCTGTTGAACACCACCTCTCCTCCTCTAAACTTCATCTTCTTTTCTTCACTGAAACTCAGGTGTCTGGAATGACTGACAGCAACCCCTTTTCTGTACCCTCTTACTTTCTCTATGCTCAATTTCACTCCAAAGGTGGATGTTGCGTATATGTACGCAATGACCTAACTTGTTCTCGTATTCCCGAACTCGAATCTTCCGAATTCTATACCCTCTGGCTACGGCTTACATGCCAATCTCAAACTAAATACATCTGCGCTGTTTAGCTTTCTCCTAAGTCAACTGACTATCCAAAATTCTTCGACTACCTCACTTCCAAAGTGGGATACATTCTATCCCGCCCTCCCTTTGCTGAAATCTCCATTTTAGGAGATTTCAATATTCACCACCACCACCTTTGGCTTTCCTTCCATTTCACTACCATCCCTGGTGAACTAGCTTACAACTTTTCTCTCCTAAATGACGTAGAGCAGATTGTACAGCACTCTACTCGTATCCCCGATCGCTTTGGAGATAGGCCCAACATTCTGGATTTATTTCTTACCTCTCATTCTTCTTACTGTGTCAAACTTTTTCTCCGTCGGGCTCCTCCGACCACAATCTTATAACTGTTTCCTGTCCTATTACTCCAATTCGGCCTTCGGATCCTCTCAAGAGGAGGCGCCTTTGGGGCTTTGGCGCCGCTGATTGAGAGGCCCTTAGGCAGTACGTCTGTGATTTCCCATGTAATGATTACTGCTTCCGCGGCCGGGGCCCTTCCGAATGTGTTGAGCACATCACGGAGGTGATTCTCTCGGGCAAGGAGACGTACATTCCATATACTATTCCTACTACTAATGCAAAAAAAAACCTTTGGTTTAACTTTACATGTTCTAATGCTATACGCAACGGAGAGGAGTCTTTCAGACGGTACCGTCGCCATTCAACTCCTGACTCTCACTTTTTTGCCCGGAATCGTGCAAAATTTGTTCTTCGAATCGCCAAAAATTCATTATCAGACAAAAATGTGAAACTCTATCCAATTCTAATTCTTCTCGCTCTTTCTGGCATCTAGTTAAGAACCTCTTCAACAACTTTATTTCCTTTTCTTTCCCTCCTCTTTTCCATTCCGATGGCTCAGTTGCCGTCTCTTCTCGTGACAGAGCTGAACTCTTCGCTCAAACTTTCGCTTCCAACTCAACCATGGACAATTCCGGTGCTATTCCTCCATCTCCTCCTCCCTCTGACTTCATTACATAATGTTTGAAATTAGAATCTCTTCCAAAGATGTTCTTTCTACACTATCTGGGTTCAACTATAGGAAGACGTACGGTCCTGATGGTGTTCCTCCTGTTGTTTTGAAGAACTGTGCTTCCGTGCTGACACCCTGCCTAGGCAAACTCTTTCGTCTTTGTCTTTCATCTGGTGCTTTTCCTTCCTACTGGAAGTTCGCTTTCGTTCAGCCTGTCCCAAAGAAGGGTGACCGCTATCAACCCTCCAACTATCGTCCAACTGCTTTGATTTCTTGCCCTTCTAAAGTTTTTGAATCTATCCTTAACAAGAAGATTCTTAAACACCTTTATTTTCACGATCTTCTTTCAGATCGTCAATATGGGTTCCACAAGGGACGCTCTACTGGCGATCTTCTTGCATATCTCTCTGACTCTTGATCCTCCTCCTTTCGGGATTTCGGTGAAGCTGTTGCAATGTGCTAGACATATCGAAAGCTTTTGAGAGAGTCTGGCACAAATCTTTAATTTCCAAACTGCCCTCCTTCAATTTCTATTCCTCTATCTGTGCCTCCATCTCTAATTTCCTTTCTGGCCGATCTATAGCTATGGTTGTAGATGGCCACTGTTCTTCTTCTAAAGCCATTGACAGTGGTGTTTCTCAGAGTTCTGTCCTGTCACCCACTCTTTTCCTTTAATTTATCAATGATCTTTTAAGTCGCACTTCCTCTCCTATTCACTCTTATGCCGATGATTCCACTCTTCTCTTCTCCACCCGCCTTACAAAAGGTCCCTCTCAACAATCACTCCATGATTCGCGGAGGACGGGTATGGTACACTTGACCTCTGCTCTTTCTGCTGTCTCTGATTGGGGCAGAGAAAACCTCGTGGCTTTCTATGCTTCAGAAACTCAGTTCCTCCATCTATCTACTGGTCACAATCTTCCACACGACTGTCCCATTACCTTCAACAACACACAACTCAATCCTTCCTCTTCTTTTAACATTCTTTTAAATGTTGACTAGCTCTCTCTTTACTATTGTTATTATAACGGACACTACTCTTCTGAACTCTCTAACTGCATGCCTCCTTCTTTAAGAAGAGCACGTAGCAGCAGACTTTCGACACTTTCTCATTCCTTTCATGTCCAACTCTTCAACGGAAGGGTTAATTGGTATTTTCAATCTTTCGTCTACTCAACTGGTCAACTCTGGAACAATCTTCCTCAATCCATCTTTCCTCATGACTATGACCTCCCTTCTTCTTCTATTCGGAGGGGGAAGGGGCGCTTTTGCGGGCATTCGCCCTTGGCCCCTCCTTCCTGCATAAAAAAAATAACTATGTATGACGTACGAATGATCAACACAGACTAATTACGTAGTATGTACGCCGTACGATTTTAATTTTCACGCTGCATTTGAATGAGTGTAAAAGAAACGCCGTCTGTGGGACGTACGTTCTGCCTACACATGCAGTACCCAAAGGGTTAAAGATAGTTGAATGTCATGTCACAGGTTTGACACAACGTAAGATCCGAAATTTTAAAGTTCCCATGCAAGTAAATTGGAGGGGTGAATGTTATGCCAAAGTGGAAGACTTTAGAACGTGCTAGCGTGAAGCTCAGGTCATCCAGGCCAAAAATTATGATAAACCCTGCGCGTCGAACGTTGAAACGTGTGGTAAGAAGAGCCCGAATGTGTAGTCTAAAATCCATCATTCAGGAATTCAATGAGTGTACAAGTCTTTAGCAAATGTGTTTACTGTCAGTAGGGAACTGCATACGTCACAGTTCTGAATGCAAAGAGACGACTACAGTGATGCAAAGTTTATCGAAACTGGGAAATGAAAAGGTGAAAACGGGTGCTGTGGAGTGAGGAGTTTCGCTACATATACACTGTTTGAATCCGATGACAGAAACTAGGTGTGATGACAACCAGGAAAACGTTTCGATTTTCAGTGTATTGTCCCGATCATTAAGTAAGCAGGTATCATGACAGTGTGATGGTGTGGGCATGTTTCGCATGGTTTGAATTGGGGCCATTAACGTATTGCGACATTTTGGACAACAGTAAAATGTCAGCATTCATGGAATTTCATGGTGAGGCCTGTACTTATACCAACAGACAACACCCTCTGTCACAAAGCTCGGACGGCAACCCGTTACTTCAAGCAGAATAACACGCCATAACCCACTCAGAGCCCGATGATAATTATTCAATAGAAAACCTTTAAGCCGGCCGCATAGAGGATCGTCTTGCGATTCATGACTGACGACTTGGGTCGTGAGTCGTGAGTCGCAAGACGATCCTGCGTGCGGCCGGCCTTAGAATTTATTTATTTATTTAGTCCCAATACTCGTGTTGTGATAGCATTCTGAATATTCTTTGGCTTCAAAGTAACTAGAGGAATAGGGTAATTATTAAGTTTCATGGATAGCAGATTCTATAAGATTTGGTGGTCGTTTTAGATAGTGGTTAGTTATTTCCCACATAACCAATTCCGGCCAAACACGATCTTTGTAACAAATTTCAACCTTATCGAAAACACTGCTCTCCGCGAAACTTAATATTTACCAAGGATAAATAAATAAATAAATAAATAAATAAATATATATATATATATATATATATATATATATATATATATATAAACAAACAAACAGTAAAACACAATACATGTGTAAAACAAATTAATGACATTAATTCTAATTATAAAATGATGTCCAAAGTATTTAAAACAAATCCTCCTCAATCAGCCATTAATGATTCGAGGGTACAACTAAATCGTTTAAATTTCTGCATATAATTATCCACGGTTTTAATATAAATTTTATGCTGGAGCCCAAACACAAACCTTCCCAAGAACGAGGTTCGAAATAAAATTTAAATACCTTCCCAAACAAGGCCTTCCCGAAAGCTTCAAATAATTTACTTTCGTGTTTTCTGGTATATATATAGACTATACATATATATATACAAACGGCTTTTTCCCGCTACGACGTTTAGAACCAAACTTATTATCCACTTCTCTCAACCCACGTGTTCAATTACAAGAACAAAACAATGGAGTGCGGCGAATTTTTCTATCACGAAAACCGCTTACTTTAAAAGCGGGAAAATTAATTGATTTTTTAGGCTGTCTTACGAGTGATTTTTTGAACGGATGCAAAATTTAAATTCTGTAAAATGTCGAGGTTCCATGTTAGGAGGAAAATGGATTATATTGGCTGAATGCACTCGCCTCAAACGTGCTAAAAGTTTTGTTTCAAATGGCTGTTCCCCAATCTATCGATCTTAAAATCTTAAAAACTGAAAGATATTTGAATAAAGGTCTCGAATGGTACAACCTATACTTACGCGAGCGAGAATACGCACTTCTGCCAAACTTGGATGGAACCAGTTATTTAGTAGTTAATTCGATGTTAAAATATAAGCTATAAAGCGTAATTATCTAAACCATTAAAGGCGTAGTCTATTTCCGTAGAAAAGAAACAAAATGGAAATTTTTAAACAGTATTTAAGTCTAAAAACCTTTTTTCTTTAAAATAAGAAGGTCTAAATGACTAACTATGTACTTTATAACTTTACGGAATACCATTTAAAGTTTAAAAACCAACAATTTATTACGACTCAAACCAATCTTTGAGCATCTATTATTCCATTTAATAAATGAAAATTACATCTATGGAGCGAATTTAAACTGATGGTACCGAACCAATCAATCTAAAACGTTCAACCAAATCTCGAAATCACTCATGACAATTAGTTTCGCTCGCCGCTTCTTCGAGATCCTTCTTCGTCGACGCAAAAGACAAAAGAAAAACCATATAACATGTTCCTGTCCGTCTGTATACATACATACATACATACATACATACATATATATATATAATATATATATATATATACGCTCGTTCACGTACTCAATTATCGACACTTGTTCAGCGTTCTCTTTTTGCTGCATGTGGATTCTTCCATAAATGGGGATCGATTTGCTGGTGTCTGTTTTGAGTAAATTTTCTTTTTGGTGGGAGAGGGGGGGTAGGGATTGGGGTTAATCAGGAATGATTTCAATGAAATTCAGTGAAATATTTATGGAATTTTTGCTTTACTAAATTAGATTTTAGCGAGGTCTCTTTTGTGAATTACCTTTGAAGTAATCCGGCTTTGCGTGACGCTTCATCACGTAAGACGTATTCCTTCAGGTCTACATCGCGGCCGTCGCGATACCGACTCGCCTTTAATCAACGAAGTTAAGCGACATTAGATCTGGGTAGTGATTGGATGGGTGACTGACAATCCACCACGTTCACATGATGTAGTGACCCGTGGTTCGGATCGCACGAAAGGCTGTAAGTTTACTCTGTCACGTGACCCTTGATGTTACGAAGAATGTTAAACGACCCCAAAACAACAACAACAACAAAACACAACAACGTATTCCTTCACGTTAACCAACCATAGACTATTCCAGACCTGTCTGGGAAATGGAGAGGTGGGGAGCAGTGAGGAACCATTTCCTCCTTTAAATGGAACTTATTTTTCTGGTTTGGTGGCAGCAGTCCGGTCCGTGCCATTGCCCTTTGGTGGACGAAGGACGTAAAACTGAATAATCGACCAACCATTCCTTCTCGTCGATTGTGAACACCTCCGTGGATTTCCTTTTCTGAGAGAAGTTTAACGATGTACAGAATTGTACACGCATTACATAAACTACCGTACATGTACTAAATATTAAGAATTCTTCTATTTGTAATACAGGCTATACTCTAAATCAGTGGTCCGCAACCTTTTTCTCACTCGTGGACCCACAGATGAATATGGATTATTTTTTGAGGATCCTTTATCGAAAATAATTTGTATTTTCTAATTTTGCGTGAATTAGAATATACCCCTTGTCTTCCGCGGACCCCTGAAACTCATTCACGGACCCCAGGTTGCGGACCACCGCTCGAAATGGTATTTCTAATTTACTTCCAATATAATTTTACAATATAATTTACAATATAATTTTCTTTACAAGAAAAATTTAAAATTTAGGTTGTCAGGTTTAATTTCACTTTCAAGTTAGATTTAATTCCTACGCTTTGATATACGTACAGTATATATTGGTCTCAAATAGTCCACGATTGGTTTAACGTGAAAGAATATGTTGTTGTTTTGTGGGGTTTGTTTAACATTTTTCTTAACACCAAACGTCATGTGACAGACGGCACTTATAGCTTATATGTGTATATATATATACACACACACCTTGGTTTTGCTTCCGGTCGAATTGTTCATTATGACGAAGGTCAAGCTTGTCACTCCACCTTAGACCTACAGTTTAACATGGAATTCGAACCACGCCCCATCAACAGCCCTGCGTCTTAATCACTAGGCTCCCCAGGGTACCCATTTACCTACCAACCAATTTTTTTTTGTGTGGAAGGATGAACAGCTAGGTTCTGCTGCGCGCCGCCTGCCGTCACCGTCTCGATCCCGGTGCCCATGTTTTCGTAGTCAGCGACGCTAGCCACTACACCCCCGAGGCGTGTATATATATATATATATTAGTAAGTGTGAGTTTAATATTATATATTTTGCAATTGTAATTTAACTTTTATTTCATAAACATTGAAAATTATAGGAAGGGTATATTATACCAAGGGTACATTTTACGCAGGTTATGAAATAAGGATTAAAAAAAATAAATAAATAATATATATATATATATATATATAGATATATATATATATACATATATACACATACATAATTAAACGTTAAAGATCTTTTTGCTCGTCCCTTAGTCATGCAGAGTTTTGGCATTGGTCTAACAGAGAGTAGTTTAAAGCCTGCAATGAACACCGAAAGATGGGAAGTTATTGTGA
Organism: Bathynomus jamesi; assembly: GCA_023014485.1. NCBI lineage: Eukaryota > Metazoa > Arthropoda > Malacostraca > Isopoda > Cirolanidae > Bathynomus > Bathynomus jamesi. The sequence continues at coordinate 670,328 of JAJOZX010002030.1, forward strand.
GTCACGAGAGAAGAAATACCTCTCCCTTTCATGTAGTTACAAAGCAAGGATATAGCATCGAAATGATGTTCGCTCACAGTGGATTACAATATGAAGATGTTCCATCATTATCTCCTACCCTTAAAATAAGTAATATAAAAAAAAATAAAAAATATAGAAATAGGAAATAATGAAATAAAAAACATATCGATACCCTTTTGGGTATGAAGATAACTTTGGGTATAAAGATATTTAGTTTTACGCGAATTCATTATATTATTAATGACATTACAAAAATTTCAAGATGCACGATGATGAGAGAAATTCGTCAAAATAGAGGAATTAAAAAATACTAATTAATAATTTCTTAATCTTTTAAAATGTTTTTTAGTTGAAAAAACTTAAAACGAAAATAATACTAATTATTAATTTATGAGGCTTTCTTAACGATTTCTCGGCTAATTTCTTCCCATAGTAGTACACTAATGTACAGACATCGCACAAAGTACTGAATAAGGGGTGTTACAAAAAGTCTTTTTTTTTTTTTAAGGATTTCAGAATATTTGCAGGACCACCTCTGAGCAGTGTTCGCAAATAAAACATTTGCAAAGTTTCGCTTATCCACTTCAGGTTAATGGGATTGTACAGACCATCGACATCGATTTCCTATTTACTGAGCTGACGTTTCACCTTGCGAATGATATCAACAAACAAACGCGACGACGCGACGCATCGAATGCGGCGCTTCCGATACGAGATTTGACTTCCACGGGCACCATGAAAACTCTCGAGACAACGATGACATGACGTAATGATAAAAATACGAATATGACGTTGCAACTAACAAACAGGATGGTCGAGTTCGCTTTTTGGACAAACCACGCTAAATTTATGTTTTCTTTAGAAAAATAGCGATTTCATAACGTGATAACAAAAATCATGAAAAAACACCACGAGTTTTACAACACCCCTGACGTGTCCTTCTGAATTATATATATATATATATATATATATAATATATATATATATATATATATATATATATATATATATATGCACTAGAATCACAAAATAACACGTGACCTTATTAATAAGCAAACAACCACAAGGAAAAGGAACACAAAGTCCGAGCGCTTTCGTGATATATTCACATTATCCTCCTTGATAATGTGAATATATCACGAAAGCGCTCGGACTTTGTGTTTCCTTTTCCTTGTGGTTGTTTGCTTATATATATATATATATATATATATATATATATATATATATATATATATATATATATATATATATATATATAAGTTTATATATATATATATATTATTTATATATATAATATATATATATATATATATATATATATATATATATATAAGTTTTATATTTATATATATATATATATATATATATATATATATATATATATCATAAATCATATTGTATTTTGAATGTAAATTTACAGCCAAACCAGCATCCATTAAAAAAAAAAAAAAAAAAAAAAAACCTCTGTTTTTAATAGATTAAAATCAGAAAGACAAAAACTTATATTTCTTTTGGTTAATTAAAGAAAATGTTTTTGTTGTCTCGAAAGATTTTGATATGATACTGAAATTAATGATGATTCTGTCTTTAAAGAAACACACCATTATAGACTGAACTGAAAAACAAGGAAACACACTTTCTACATACGAATGTGTTTATTCAAATAATCTCTTTTTTGTTTTTTCAACAAATATATTTCTCATATATATATGGTGTAAATTCAAACATCAACAAAAATCCTCACTAAATGGGAGAGTAGTTAATCCATCAACTTATTTGTATATCTATTAGTATATCTATTGGTTCATCATATCTATTTTTAATAAAATGTCATCCTTTAGAGTATATATATATATTATATATAATATATATATATATATATATATATATATAGAGAGAGAGAGAGAGAGAGAGAGAGAGAGAGAGAGAGAGAGAGAGAGAGAGAGAGAGAGTGTTTCAAAAAAGTCCTTATTTTCATTTGCCCGTTATTTAATAATGGATGTGTATTTTATTATTGGTGTTTCTCCTTGGGAAAGATAACAGAATGAGGTTTTTATTCCGCGTATACCTCTATGCATATATACGTATACATTTCAAACCTTTCATTCGTAATAAATAATAAATATTGTATATTAAAACCGTTCTTTCACCA
>JAJOZX010002030.1:677500-687500 GCA_023014485.1 Bathynomus jamesi
AATGCCGGAAAAGACCTCGCATGAAAAAAAAACATTATTTAACATACATTGGACTCCGGTTCAACCATTAATGCGATTCAACGTCGCTGAAAACAAGCACGAACGAGCGTCTTAATGAATATATTTTCTTTACAACCCTCACCGTTTTATTTGCTTGTATGCAAATTTTTTTGGCGGGTAAAATATATTATTATGACTTAATTTATACGTAACAAAAGTGTAACAAATTTCGCGCAAAAACCTTTTATTGGCACGTTTTCTTTCACGCGAATGGGAACAAACGTGCGTTCCTATAAAACGTTCCTAAACACGTTTTATTAATACGTTTAAACTGATACTTAAATATTAAACAAAACAAAGGCATTTTCATTCAGCTGTAACTGATCAAATCTAAACACTTGGGCAACCACACACAAACATACACGTATATACAGTATAATATATTTTTTTTTCTGTAAAGAAAAATTAATGAATATTTTAATATTTATATATTCAAGCAATTTTAATTAAGCAAGCGCATGTTCCAATTAACTAAATTAAAATCAATAAAAGGCATTTCTATATTGTAATTAAATTATTTAGCAAAATAATTACAATTTAAATTTAAAAAAAAAATTAATATTTACAATACACGGGAATTCAGTGTGAAAGATCTTTAATTATATATATTTATATATATATATATGATGAATATATGAATATATATATATATATATATATATATATATATATATATATATATATATATATATATATATATGATACACACAGACAGTGCATGGAACAAGGAACTCTTCTGGGATAATTAAATCCACTATAGTCCGAATAAGTAATGGTAAATGACAAATACCATAGTTTTTCTTTTTCATGATGCTAGCCCGACGTGGGCAACGGGTCACTCGCAAAGCGGTCCCATAAGTGGACGCTCAATTCTGCCAGTTGAGGTTTAAGTTTTGGTTTTTGGCTAAAAATATAATAGTTACCCCTTTTTCTTTTTCTTTGATGCATTCAATCTGACGTGAAGGCAGCGAGTCTTTTGCTTATATTGAGGTTCTAAATGTAGCATGGCTAGGTGCTTTAAACCCTAGATCCATGTCCCAAAGCTGGATCCTGTCTGCTTTGCAGATAGCTGGTGAGGGAAGCTATATTTATGGGACCTCTTTGCGAGTGACCCGTTGCCCACGTCGGGCTAGCATCATGAAAAAGAAAAACTATGGTATTTGTCATTTACCATTACTTATTCGGACTATACTGGATTTAATTATCCCAGAAGAGTTCCTTGTTCCATGCACTGTCTGTGTGTATCATAAAAAACTCAGGGGACCATTCTGAGTTCATTCCCATATATATATATATATATATATATATATATATATATATATATATATATATATATATATATATATATATATTATTTAATAATAAAATAAAGGAGTGCAAAATGTAATTAATAAAAACTAAACTAAAAATCAACTTTCCCTACAGTCTTAAATTAAAAGAACAAAAAAAAACAAGAAAAACAAAAGAAAAGAGTAACCATGTAACTGAATTGAGAAAATAATTAAAGACAATCTATTTTTTTTCCTTTCTTTATTGTAGGTGATACGATCCTGCTTCTAAAATAATTTTATAAAATATAAATTCAATTCCTTTATTTCGACCATGTGGGAAGAACTAAAAATCTTAACAACAAATTTTGAATGCTTCAAATACTATTCTTAATATTATATTTTTTATTATTAATAAATAATCGCGTTTGTTTTGTTTTTTAATCCACAATTGAGAAATTTCTAATTATTGTAAAAAAAAAAAAAAAAAATGAGAAAGTATTCCAAGCTGTAAATTTAAATGATGTCATTATTATTATTATTATTATTATTATTATTATTGTTGGTGTAAAAAAACAAATATTGTTGGTTAAACTATAACCATCACTTCAGATGCCTTGCTATTTATTTAACTATCTGTATATTATACTATTTATATAATAGTATATATTAAATTCGCGTATTTTTGCTTTAATTTATATACGTTTCTATACACAATATATTTTCCTATTGTTTGAGTTTAATATTAAAGTCCAAAATGTAAAAAGTCTATTATTTTTATTATTATTATTTCTGAATACGATTATTCGGAAATATCATCGTAAAATCTAAGAGCGAGAAAAAGGGTTCCACGCGGAAATAAATGTATACAACGAGTTTTTACTATTATTTATTCTTTCCATCTCTTCCTCATAATTTGTTTGAACCAAAATCGATCCATGGATCTCAAATCCACTATAGATTAGAGAGTGCGTGTCACCATGTAGCCACAGAGTAAGGGCGAAGCACGAGTGAGTGATACTTCTCCCGAGTAATTGCTCCGCCCACAAAAACGGACTCGATAAATCAGCGCCCTCTGGATCAAATTGTTGCGCAGTTTTAATGAATGACAATTTACGGAGAATTAACTGACTGATAATGAGTGTGAATTTACTGTTTGGAGTTTTAGACTGTAGAGTGTAGCACGCCGGGTCGAGCCAGATCTCCGTCCAAATTTTTATTTGATTTGAAAGCGGGGAAAAAAACTTTATATATTCCAAAAGAATAATATTTTGTTTTGTTTTCATTCTTTAGACTTGAAATTCAACACAAAACCGAACAGTTTCATAAATAATTTATGACATTAAAAATTGTTAACACGCGGTATTTTAGTGCTTTATTTTACAATCAAACAGAAGAAAGCTATTTTATAGTTAAAATGTTCAAAATCATCTGACACTGGCTGAAGATTATATATATTTCTTAGTGAAATAAGGCTTTTCCAATGCTATGACTGAGTGCTTAACCTCTGGATCAGCGAGATACTGGCTATTTTTACAGAGAAGAATTACAACCTAACATGAATGCGAATCATGGGTTGCGACATCAATTGGACATAGAGACCTGTCATCTGCCCAACTACAGAACAGACCCAACGACATATATATATATATATATATATATATATCCCTGTATTAAGACTTAGAATCTAAAAATGAGAAACATTAAAAATGTCCAAATTTTAAACATCGTTATTTTTCAGATCTTTCGACAGAGAGTACCGTCATTATGAGTATGAACGCAAAAAGGGGCAACCCGAAATCATTTGATTTTAAAAATTAATACAAATTAAAGTCATAATTTATAATTTAGAAATGGTAATGTAACTTTATCATCTACTCGAGAGGTAAATTTGACGGAGACAATGTAAGTGAAATTGAATATGACCAAGTAAATTGAAAAAAACAGCGCCATCACGCAACGACGGACGTTCAATGCGCGTTTAAAACGAGAAGGACCGATGGTGTCCTCCATGTGAGACCACCCACGCTCTTGATATTGTTCTCCATTAAAGGAAGATACACTTTCCAGTGACCATTTCTAAAACACCAGCGAAATTATTTGACGTAGACAGTCATAAGAAAATGATATTTGTATTTTTACAAAGAGAGACATTGGTAAAAGGGGATTTGTCCGTGTTTCTCCTATTTCTTCAGCAAATGACACCTGAAGATTGATTGTAACTTTAAATAGTTGGTCAATCTACCATTCTTTCTGTAAATTTAAAGTGGCTATCGAATATGCTGTAAACTTTAAAGGCAGTCACCCGTGTTTAAAATACCAATGCCATTGCCTAAATTTATCAGATGTACTATACAAACCAGTGTATGTAAAGACTTATATTGCAGAAGTGTCCGCATAGAAACTAATTTTTGGTGGGAAAAATATACGATTATATTTACATCTATTATAATTCCAAAATTCTTAAACTGCTTTAAAATATTTTCGTTACTAAATAAACTGAATCAACTTGGATTTTGAATGACTATTGTTATGACTTAACGTATCACGTTCACTGAGACTCGACAAAAATTTGGTAAAAAGATAAAAAGTACGGAGTGTCCATTAATTAATTATCTTTATAAATTCAATTGAATTTCAATTGAATTTGTAAAGATAATTTATGGACACCTTATTTATAAAACGTCTTTTGAAATTAGTTTTCGTCAAAAAGGAAGTAAAATTTAAGTTTACTCGGATAAAGTTTCACTTTGTAAATTAAGCAGAAATCCGAATAAATGAGTGAAAATAACCCGTTTCGTTTCTATTAAGATTATTTAAACCAAAATAACACATTTTGTTATCTACTATTATCTATTAACATGTAGTGTACATATAAATGTACAACTTCGGTAAAACGTTCACCAAGAAACAAAATAATTGTTGTAAAATTTTTTAATTTTAATTCAGTTTTTGATGTTTGGTTTTTAGTTCTGATGATGGTGTTGCAATCTTTCTGGAAAGTTTCTAGGAAAAGAGGTTGGAAATTAGGTAATTAAAACTCTAAAGAAATACCATATTCATTTCGATTATGGAATTAAAAATTGTCGTCATATATATATATATATATATATATATATATATATATATATAATAATGAACAGGAACACCAGAGAAAATACAAACATCCTTCAAGGTTTAATAGTACCAACGTTTCGGAATGCACTAATTCCATCTTCAGGGCTAAAACAATAAAATTCCAAATCACATACAAAATTACAAAATACAAATTGCTTAATAACAATTTAAAATAAACTTTAAAAAAAAAAAAATTATAAAAAGTAGCTAAGAAAATGTAAAACATTAAAACTAAAAGGTAAATAAATGTGAAGTTAAAAGTTAAAATTATAAAAAGTAAAAGCATTAAAACTGAAATGTAAATAAAATAAACTAGTACCTTAACCAAAACATAGCAGATCTATCGATGATTCGTCAGAATTTAGGTCTGGTTTTAGTTTATAAATAAACAGAGACTCCATAATTTTAAGCTTAAGGTCAGAGCTTCCAGCAGCAAGTACGGTGAAATTAGACTGTGAAATTGGGTGGTTATTGTTGTGCGAGTGATTACGTATGAGAGAATTAGGTGGTTTGCCAAGGGGTAAATTTGTACGGACCGATTTACCGAGATGTTCGTAAATACGAGATTTTAAATGTCTTTTAGTTTTACCTATATATGACCCCATACAGTGGTCACACTTGTATTGATAAACTATAGATGACTTAAGAAGTGTAGGAATAACATCCTTGTATTTAAATAACTGGTAAATCGATTTAGACGGGGTGAATATAATTTTTATACACAGTTGTGGGTAGAATTCCTTGAGCAATTTTAAAAGTTTATTTCTAATGTTAAAACTTGAGGTTCCCATATAGGGCAAAGTGAAATACAGGATATCTTTGGGGACTGTAATTAAGTTTCTAGTTGTAGGGCTTATTAGTCTGTTTAAGGTTCTGCCTATTGTAGTCTCGACCAGTCTAGAAGGGAAATTATTCTTGGCAAGGAGTTTTCGGATGAAATCTAGTTCATCGTGTAGTTTGAAGTAATCTGAACAGATATTGAAAGCTCTATTGGTCAGAGTCGAGATTAAATTTCGTTGAAACCTAAAGGGATAAAGGAAGAAAAGTTCATAGTAAGATTGGTAAATGTCGGCTTTCGGTAAACGGAAGTTTCAAAAGAGGAATTAGTTTTTATTATCTTAATGTCCAAAAAGGACAGAGAGCTATTAGATTCAACTTCTGAAGTAAATTGAATGTTAGGGTGCTTAGAATTAAGGTAATTACGAAACAAAGGGATATGGTCTGGTGATTTAAACAGGAGAAAAGTGTCATCAATATATCTTCTATAAAAAACCGGTTTAAAGTTGGAAGGACACTCATTCAACCATTTGACTTCATGATGACACAGAAACGCGTTAGCTAAGGTGGGACCAAGAGGCAGACCCATTTGAACACCTTCAGTCTGTTTAAAATATTCACCGTTGAATATAAATATAAGGTCTTCCACGGAAAATTTAATAGTTCTTTCATTGGCCTCTATTAAAACCCTGCACAGTATCAGTATTATTAAAAAGATTATCAATACATATATCAATAGTTTCTGCAACAGGCACATTGGTAAATAAAGATTTTACATCGAAGCTAGCCATTGTGTAAGAATTATTATTTAATGAGGTAATTTCTCTAACGAAAGAAAAAGAATCCCGTGCTGTATAAAATTATAAGTTATAGGTGATAGTATGGGAACCAAGAATTTTGAAAGGTTATAACTAAAAGTTCCTAGAGCCGATAAAATTGGCCTAAGCGGACAATTAGGTTTGTGTATTTTAGGGAGTCCATACATAATGCCTGGGCTGGATCCAGAAACAAATAATTTAGTAAAAACCGTGGCTGAGATTATATTATTAGATTTAAGTTTTCTAAGATACCTATTAATTTTATCTTCCTGTTTTAAAATTAAAGCAAAAATGTCACCAGTTACTTTAGTAAATCTAGTTGCATCATTTAAAATATCTAGGGTATGGACTCCCTAAAATACACAAACCTAATTGTCCGCTTAGGCCATTTTATCGGCTCTAGGAACTTTTAGTTATAACCTTTCAAAATTCTTGGTTCCCATACTATCACCTATAACTTATAATTTGTATACAGCACGGGATTCTTTTTCTTTCGTTAGAGAAATTACCTCATTAAATAATAATTCTTACACAATGGCTAGCTTCGATGTAAAATCTTTATTTACCAATGTGCCTGTTGCAGAAACTATTGATATATGTATTGATAATCTTTTTAATAATACTGATACTGTGCAGGGTTTTAATAGAGGCCAAATGAAAGAACTATTAAAATTTTCCGTGGAAGACCTTATATTATTTCAACGGTGAATATTTTAAACAGACTGAAGGTGTTCAAATGGTCTGCCTCTTGGTCCCACCTTAGCTAACGCGTTTCTGTGTCATCATGAAGTCAAATGGTTGAATGAGTGTCTTCCAACTTTAAACCGGTTTTTATAGAAGATATATTGATGACACTTTTCTCCTGTTTAAATCACCAGACCATATCCCTTTGTTTCGTAATTACCTTAATTCTAAGCACCCTAACATTCAATTTACTTCAGAAGTTGAATCTAATAGCTCTCTGTCCTTTTTGGACATAAGATAATAAAAACTAATTCCTCTTTTGAAACTTCCGTTTACCGAAAGCCGACATTTACCAATCTTACTATGAACTTTCTTCCTTTATCCCTTTAGGTTTCAAACGAAATTTAATCTCGACTCTGACCAATAGAGCTTTCAATATCTGTTCAGATTACTTCAAACTACACGATGAACTAGATTTCATCCGAAACTCCTTGCCAAGAATAATTTCCCTTCTAGACTGGTCGAGACTACAATAGGCAGAACCTTAAACAGACTAATAAGCCCTACAACTAGAAACTTAATTACAGTCCCCAAAGATATCCTGTATTTCACTTTGCCCTATATGGGAACCTCAAGTTTTAACATTAGAAAAAACTTTTAAAATTGCTCAAGGAATTCTACCCACAACTGTGTATAAAAATTATATTCACCCCGTCTAAATCGATTTACCAGTTATTTAAATACAAGGATGTTATTCCTACACTTCTTAAGTCATCTATAGTTTATCAATACAAGTGTGACCACTGTATGGGGTCATATATAGGTAAAACTAAAAGACATTTAAAATCTCGTATTTACGAACATCTCGGTAAATCGGTCCGTACAAATTTACCCCTTGGCAAACCACCTAATTCTCTCATACGTAATCACTCGCACAACAATAACCACCCAATTTCACAGTCTAATTTCACCGTACTTGCTGCTGGAAGCTCTGACCTTAAGCTTAAAATTATGGAGTCTCTGTTTATTTATAAACTAAAACCAGACCTAAATTCTGACGAATCATCGATAGATCTGCTATGTTTTGGTTAAGGTACTAGTTTATTTTATTTACATTTCAGTTTTTAATGCTTTTACTTTTTATAATTTTAACTTTTTAACTTCACATTTATTTACCTTTTAGTTTTAATGTTTTACATTTTCTTAGCTATTTTATAATTTTTTTTTTAAAGTTTATTTTAAATTGTTATTAAGCAATTTGTATTTGTAATTTTGTATGTGATTTGGAATTTTATTGTTTAGCCCTGAAGATGGAATTAGTGCATTCCGAAACGTTGGTACTATTAAACCTTGAAGGATGTTTGTATTTTCTCTGGTGTTCCTGTTCATTATTAAACTGCGTTTTCCACGCCACCAATCAATAGCCGAATATATATATATATATGGGGTTTCATACCTATAGGGTAAAATAAAAATGAGCTTGGAGTTTTAATCCACACGTTTCTCCGTATTCTAAAGAACAAGAAAACACGTTTGTGCAAGTTTGAACCAGATCGCGCTGCATTTAGAGGTCCCCAACTTTGACGACTTTTTGTCAGTTCATTTCTCGCCTGCCTGCAGTGAAGACGGTTTTCTTCGTCACTTGAGCGGTTCGTGTTGTATAGCCTATTGGACAACTATGGAGGTAATTATATATGCTACTAATTATCTCATTTTACTGTGGTATTGAAATTTATTATTATTTAATTTCTGTCATTTTATTGTGGTAGTGATATTTATTATTAATATTACATGAAATTAATTAGTCTGTTGCATATTGGACAACTAAGCTGGTAATTATTTATGATACTAATTAATGTAATTTTACTGCGGTATTGAAATTTATTTAATTAATGAATTGTCAAAGAGAACGTAGTGTACACGTATCAGTTTTATAAATAAAGAAAAGCAGTAACGGGACTCGAACCAGTGTCATAGCCGTTTGGCGGCATCGCTCAAGTCGGCGTACACAGCACGCTATCCACTCCCTAGATGGTGTAGTGGATAGCGTGCTGTGTACGCCGACTTGAGCGATGCCGCCAAACGGCTATGACACTGGTTCGAGTCCCAGTTACTGCTTTTCTTTATTTAATTAATGAAATTAATTACGATGTGAAATTATTTTTGTGGAATTATTTAGTTTGTTTCTTTTCCAGGTGTCTACCAGAGCGAAAACAGAAGTGTTCTTATTGGCCAGACGGATGCGAACATCACATCAAGTGGCCTTCCAACTCAGTTGCAAGTACTCAAAAAGTACTTTTACCACCAAAAGGAGCAAAAATTTGGACGTACTAAATGCCTGAACCTGTGCCTGGATGCCTGTCTCATATTTTGGGAGAGAGCGAGAATCCCCATGATGCGTCGAGATTCGGCCTTGAGGAAGATGGAATCCCTTCTCAAGGAATACGACCGGCTGTGAAGCACAAGTCACATAAAGCAGAGTCCTTCCGAGTGAAGGAGGCGATGTTCAAGGGCAATAGCGAAGGAGATCATGGACATTGCTCATTCACAGGCTAAGGAAATGATGAAGAATCAGGAGGACATCCACTTTCTCGACATGCAGCGTGAAGATCCAAATTCCTGCAGCATGGGCCCTGTTGACAGGAAGCTTCACTATAAGGAGATTAGGAAAAGGAAGAGGCTGGACAAGATTAAGGAACAACAGAAGGCCAGGAAGGAACAAGGAGCTGCAGAAGATACGGGGGCTTTAGTGATTTCAACTTCGTCAGAGACTGACTCAGATGTCGTTGACCCAACCGTGGAAGTTTTTCCATCCTCCTCCAAGGGAAATACCAAGAAGCGACGCAGGAATCTGATCTCACAGGATGTGACGACTACCTACGATCGGCAACTGTTAACAAAATCTCTGTCGTCAACGATCGGGCCGAAAGAGCCATCGCGCTCACCAAAGAGTTCAACTGTTCTCTGACGAAGAACGAAGAGCAGAAGCAGTATTTGCTCAAAACTGTGATGCAGCATAGGGCGAAATACCGAATAAAACCAAGAAGGATTTCATGGACAAATGATTCGCAAGAAGTGTTATGTTTTTGTATCTTTGTGAAAATGTGTAGTGAAATGGTACTCGTTTGTTGAATAAAAATCATTCACAGATTTTTGTTTAATTTTTTCCGTTTATGATCTGCCAGAGCATCAAACTGGGGACCCGTAAACTTTAAACTATTGAATTAATACTTCGGTTTATCAGTCTCCTCAGCAAATGGAACAAGGGGATCCATG